>ML769449.1:0-262099 GCA_009733575.1 Gymnopus androsaceus JB14
TTACCAGGCACATCCCAGGGATGTCCCAGGATGCCTCAGGGATACCCAGGGATATGTTTGGGCTACTCAGGGATGCTCTAGAATGCCCCTGGAATGTACCCAGGAATACTCAAGGCTTTTCAAAAAAAGTGGCATATCCTGGGGGACTTTAAATTTTCCTCAGGGAATCTTGGGAGTCCATAGGATATGGGCATTTCCCTGGGCACCGTGAGCCACCCAGGGTGCCCAGGACCTTTCAATACTACCTGAAAAAGCCTAGGAATTAGGCATCTCCCTGGGCTCCTCCAGAGATATCCAGATATCTCAGGGCTTTAGGCACTTTTCCAGATGTGGTGGCGATACAATCCGTGCTTCAGCACTTGATGCATCTGTCAGACGCGAGACTACTCGCGATGCAACTTATGTCAAGGTACATATGTTCGATCAGTTCATTGTTGTATTGAGACTGAAGTGCATCCTGCAGTGTGTAATCGACGATACTGATATCTATGGCCAGCTTGAACGCCTCCTTGAGATCAAGCTCCCTTCTCAGGACGATGCCACTGTTAAGTTGTCCAGTGCACATACGGTCATGCTGGCAATTATAATTCCAGCTCGGCTAACCACACAGCATCCTGGTCTAGGCCATCCATACTCCGATGGGTCTACTCGTGCTGCACTTGTTGTGGATGTCCGGGATATGGAGTGTGTTGTTGCACGGGTAGAGAAGAACCGCAAGTCCATTGCATTCATTGACAGGGCAAAGATTATGGAACTTGACTTTGCTAGGGGTGTTCCGGATGAGAATTAGTGAGAAGGATCACTAATTGGACATTGTTGGATGTAGGCTTAGGTCAATATCGGGTTGTGCTCCTGAATTTGACCGGAATAAATTTGCCCTCAGGTACATTGTATGTTTCACTGTTCAAGGCTCTTCCGCTGAATTTCTCTATAGGCCTCCTCTAGACTCAATCCCTCACTGTAACGAACACATGCTCGCAGTCTACGCGCCAGTGCCCAAGAAATCCGAGAATGCCTCTCCGGCCTCGCTTCCCAAAACAGAGGTCAAACTCTACCCAGTTCATGCACTTTTTGTGGCATCCTACTGCGCCAGATTAGGCCCCTTCCCTCCTTCTCCCATTACCAACAAAATCTCCACCTCTGCCTTGATACCAAGCACCATTACTCTCCCCGTCCATCCAATGCTTTCCTCCCAAACCTTCATCCGAATCTGTCAATGACTATAACTGCAACTCCGATGAAAACATCATCACGCTGGCAAAGGACTTCGGAATCAACGCCAGTACTCTTCTCAAACACGCCAAGACATCTAGTCTAATACTTGTGCATTGGGAATGTTTGACCAAGGGATTGCGGGCGAGGTCCTGATGAGATCATTGAACTTAATGTAGATTTTTCGTGAATTTCATGTGTAACTTGTTCATGCTCTTTGGGTTAGAGTGAAATTCATGAGAATTCACATTGTATATGAATTTCTATATCAGGTCAACTTCGCGTGAAACATCATATTCATTCTCTGCTTATATGGAATTCACTCATTTTGTTTTGCTCAGTGATAGCATAGACTGGAAGTAATACAATGACTATCTTTTTGATACAGCATTTAGCCTAAGCTTTGTCAGTACTATACTAGTATTGTATTAGCAGTAACAACTTAATAAGTATAGGAGTTTGAGAGCATACAAAGACCCAGGGCTCACCTGTGTGTACCTGGACTGACCAGAAATACAGGTACCTGCATTTCAAAACCATATAAGATTATTATAAAGGTAACATTAATTATATTCTGTAGTCTACTACATGTGTCAAGCACCATCACTTAGTCCTAGCATTACACTTACTAGTAGAAAACTAGTAATACTAGCTATTACCACTGGTATGCTGTTCCCAATGCTTAAGCTGTAACTTAGTCTGGAGTAACTAGTAATAATGCAGGAATTGGTATCAATATATTATAAGTAGAGAAAACAGCCATTATACTAGTTAATTATAGCTTACTAGCACTATTTTATTCAAAACATACCAATACTAGACTATAGTACTATTATATACAGTCAATATTGACTAGTATTAAACAAATTCTAGTGTTAATAACTTCATCAGGTATGAATGTACTAATATCAGTCAAACTTTAATGAAATTACTCAATATTTACAGCACTTGAGTAGTAAAATTTTTATTGATGCCGGATCCACAGGTACCTGCAGGTCATTAAAAATATCCCAAAGGATGACCTGTGACGGATCCGTGGGAAACAGGTACCGGGATCCACAGGTCAAATACCTGTGGGTATTCCCACAGGTACCTGTTCCGGATCCGGACTTGTGTCCATCATTAGCAGCATTGACTACCTCTGCTCGTATGAAGCTTTGGGCGATGGTAGGGAAATCTTGTTCCTTGCATTCCAGTTCGAGTTCTGAGTCAGTGGTGAGGATGTCAATCAGTGGGTCTTCTTCCCTGTGCCCCCCCCTTGTCTGTTATGCTGACAAAGTTCACTTGTGCAGGTAACCATCTAGTATGAGAGCCATGTCTAGGAGGGACCAGAGGGGCCATTTCCATGTCATCATTATTGATGTCTCTGCAGTCGCAGTGTTTAGAAAAATATGTCAATTGTAATGGAGTGTCCATGTCACCACCGTGTGGAGTGTTCAATGTGTTTTCATTGCCAGTCAGCGGGTTCATACGGGTATGTAGTTTCAGTTTAATTTCTTTTGGGATAAACAGAGTTGTTACTCACATTTCATTGTCCAATTTGGATGGGTCAGGGTGCATAAAATGCTTGCTACCTCGTTCAGTATTGTCTGAACGGTGGTCGATGTCTACAGGGAGGTCATCCCATAGTAGTTGGGAGGGTGGTAATGAGGGGAGTGAGATGGGGAAGCCATGGAAAACAATGTTGTGATGGGTGAGGACCATGCGCAACTTTGGGAAGTAAACAAGATATCCCTTGGAGTCCTTAGCATATCCAACAAATTGACATGAATCTTTGGCTGCTTCTGCGCATTTGCCTTCCTTGCAGTGACTAGTGGACCAAAGGGTTGTAGATGAGAAAGGTCTGCACAACGTTGTGTGATGCATTCAAATGGGGTTCGGTCTTATCAGAAATACACAGGTCTCTTGTAGGTGATCCTGACTTTCTTGCAGTAGGTTTCAAAAGCACTGGATACCAGTTCAGGTGCGTTGTCAACACAGAGAGAGATGACTGGGTATCCAAGGTAATGTTCCACTGCCAGGTGGAACTCATCAAAGCAAGTAGTAATTGCTTTGTCTCTGATCTTCAAGAAAAAGATCCAGATGTAGCAGGAATAGTCATTTATAAAGATGATGAAGTAGCAAAAATTACCATAGCTGAGGGGTAGACAGCCGCAAATGTCAGAGTGTATATGAAAGAGAGGGTGTTCAGCGCATGTATTGGATGGTTTGGGAAAAGGAAGTCATTTAATGTTTGCAAGCACACAGATACAGCAGTTCTTGAATTCCACCCTGTCTATGGGTAGGCCTGTTGTAGCTTACAAGAGTGTTAGAACCATGCTGGTTTAGAATACTAGTTACTATAAGTAGTACTTATAGTAGTTGAAATAAATGTATTGGATTGCCTATTCAGTTAATAGACAATGTCGAGGGTGTACCGTCGTGTGCAGACCTCAAATAGTAATGTTGTTGAGCTTATATAGAGCTCGGAGATTAGATAATAAGTGGTTATTATTGTAATGGATACAACAATGGTGAATATATGCACCTATATGCAGTTGCAAAGAGTATGATTGGTGTTAACGGAATGTATTGTTGAGTTTCGGTCACATGCCGAGGTGTTTAACGCGTTGAAATGGCTACACGCATTGGTACGCGTCGTTGATGGTAAATCAAAGAGTTACCAACAGTATTAGTAGTTAAAAGTATTCAGGAATATAAATGGGTTGCGAGTATGAGTACCGGGGAGGTTAGCGACGGTGTAACAAACGGTACTACGGACAAAAGGGGACGTTGGGACGACGTCCTTAATGGGCATTATTCACGAGGCCGGATTAGTATTGAACTAATCTCGTAAGGTACATTAATTACGGGTTGCCATAATTACGTGAGGTGTTAACGGATTCGCGACGAGACGGTTAGTCGTCGTTGGTGGCACTGAGGACAAGGTATCGTCTGTAGGTTGCTCGGGGGCAACGTTGAGGGGAATAGCTAGCAGAAAAGTCGTTGAGATGACATCTAAATCTAACGGTATCAACCGGTTTAGATTAGTTGATGTCGTTAGATATGTAAATTACGTATTGCCGTAATTATGCGATGTACTAACGGTTAGCGACGAGATGATTAGTCGTCTACTAGTCGTGCTGAGAATGACGAGTCGTCTGTAGGTTGCTCGAGAGCAACATCGACGATAGCTATAAGCAAAGGAGTCGTTGATACGATGTCCAAATCTAACGGTGTAAACCGAGTTAGATTAGTGTTATGCTAATTAGTAATTAGGCATGTTGATCACGGGATGCGATCAAGATCGGATTTAAGGGATCAATGAGTTATATTGATCGACGTCAAAGCGTAGTTACGGAGCGTCGAGGACGCTCTACGTGTAAGTAAACGGAAGTTAACGAGAAAGATGAGATATGTAGCGAGGCGGTAAGTAAGCAAAATAGTAGAACTGGGGTCGGAGAGCCCAGTTCCAGCTGCTTTTATAGCAGTTCGGACTCCTAAATACGGACATAATTACGGTACGTAGTTACAGTGTATTCAAGAACGTTCCTAGTTCGAGAACGTTCCGTTAGCCTTAGTTACGGCTAAACGGCACAGGTAATTACGGTATCGACGCATCGTAATAGTGTTTTGATGCGTCGTACTGGTACTTTGACGCGTTATACAGCGTTTCGTGGACTATCCACGCATTAGTAAGTGTAGTAAGTGTAGTATAGTATAGAATGGGAAAAATAACGGGGCCGGGTCATAACAAAGAGGCCTTTAACATCTAAGTGCCCCATTAGATGGTGGTAAAACCCAACTGTTTATTACTTGCAGACTCCATACCAGGATTGAATAATCTCGTAATGTCTGGTACCATGGACACAATTACCGAAGCTTCTGATTGCGGAGATGTCGAGGAGTTCCTTGGATCAGAGTCCGGGGATATAACTGGCATTACATCCATCTTGTACAAGTCTCACACAATGGATCCTATCGCGAAACAGGTGTTGTTCTTGTTGAGATAAGTAATCTTCCCATTACCAGTTCTTGTGCTAACACCCTTTTGATCCAATCTGGAACCAGATATTAGGTTGCAATGCACTGAAGGAATGTGTAAGACATTGGAACACTAGATGCTGCTACCCTTAAGCAAAAGATCACAATGAAATTATAAAGGGTTTTCGGCAAATATTTTGGGCAGTCTGGCCAAGCCATTGGCAAGTCGGCAAGGTGGACGTACTGATTATCTCTCATCCAGTGCTTATTTCATTGTTTTGCCAAATATTTAGCAAGCTTTTCAACTCTTTTGGCAAATATTTGGAATTATTGTCAATGCCTGAAAAAGGGTGGGTTGGGTGCTTATTTCATGCGCATGCCCGCCCACTGGCAGGGCGCTTATGGGCGCTTATTTTCCGAAAAAAAAGTTGATCATGGGGTCCTATAAATCCCTCAAAAATCATGAAAAATACTATAAATATTCAGGGGATGGGGTTAGGTAGTGCATCATTGGGTCCCATAAATCCCCGAAAATCATGAAAAATACTAAAAATATTCAAGGGGTGAGGTGAGGTGCACTAGTACTCAATTTATCCATTTAGGTGCTTATGGGCACTTATTTTCCGAAAAAAAAAGATCACTGGGTCACATAAATCCCCCAAAAATCATGAAAAATACTAGAAATAGCTAGGGGGTGGGGTCAGGTGCACTAGCACTTAATTTATTGATTTGGGTGTCTATGGGTGCCTATTTTCCAAAAAAAAAAAAAAAAGTTGATCATTGTGTCTCCAAAATCCCCAAAATAAATTGTGAAAAATGCTTAATATATTCATAGGGTGGGGTTACCTAACACTAGCTCTTAATTTATCCATTTGAGTGCTTATGGATGCTTATTTTCCCAAAAAATTTAATTGCTGGGTCCCCTAAATCCCCATAAAATCATGAAAAATACTAAAAATATTCAGAGAGTGGGGTTAGGTCCACTAGCATTTAGATTATTCATATCTTACTGGGTGCTGATGGGCACTTATTTTCCAAAAAAAACTCAATCATTGAATCTCATTAATCCCCATAAATCATGAAAAATCCTAAAAATATTCTGAGGATAGATTTATTGTGCATGCTAACACTTAATTTGCACTTCCACATAAGGAAATGGAATACAAACTACTGTACTGTTTTGATCAGCTTGTCACAATTTTGTGACTGTGACCCTTTTAGCAAAATTTTGAATTGACCACTGCATGGTGTAGCCACATGACTCAACAGAAATTTTACCACTCAGAACCCCAAAATTGCTATTTCTGGATACTTTTGGGTAGGGGTTATGTCAAATGGATTTGCCTGCAGTCAGTAGTAACCAGTGACATAGTCAAATTTTGCCTTGCTGGAGACCCTCTGTGATGTGTGACTATGAGTATTGCTATAACTTGTACTCATAATAAATAAGTACCTATCCTAGCTACTAGCACTACCATTAGTAGCTCTAAGCAAGCAACTCAGAGTTGCCTGTAGTAATCACTAGTAGGTAACTCAGAGCTACTAGCAGTAATTAGTAGGATGTAACTTGGAGTTACTAGTATGTAACTCGGAGTTACTAGGAGTAATCACCAATGAGTATCTTGCAGTTACCAGTAGTGATTTTGAATAGTAAGTAACTTATGGTTACTAGTAGTGATTAGTAGTAAGTATCTCGGAGTTATTAGCAGTAATTAGTAGTAAGTATCTCAGAGCTACTAGTAGCAATTAGTAGTAAGGAACTCGGAGTTACTAGTAGTAATTACTAGTATGTATCTTGGAGCTACCAGTAGTAATCACCAGCAAGTATCTCGGAGTTACCAGTAGTAATTACTAGTATGTAACTTGGAGCTACTAGTAGTGATTAATGGTAAGTAACTCATGTTTACCAGTAGTAATTAGTAGTAAGTATCTCGGAGTTCCTAGCAGTAATTAGTAGTAAGTAACTTGGAGCTACTAGTAGTAATCACTAGTAAGTATTTCGGAGTTCCTAGTAGTAATTACTAGTAAGTATCTTGGAGTTGCGAGTAGTAATTACTGGTAACTAACTCAGAGTTACTGGGAGTAATTAGTAGTAAGTAACTCAAAGTTACCAGTACTAATCACTAGTAAGTAAGTACTATAGTGACTCACTTAAAGTTACTAGTACCTTCTTACTGAGTCCAACTTTTTTTCAAGAAAAAAAGAGCCAGTGGGCAGAGCATACCTGCCATGTGAATATTTTTTCAACCATTTTCATGGTTTCATTCATTAAGTTGAATGATTGACCTTTTGTAAAAAAAGGCAAGTGTCAGTGGGTGGGCATGTGCCCCCTGTTTCAAACAAAATGATTTCTTGAGGATTTAAGGAGCCCAATGTGTCACAAAATAAGCACTGGTGGGTGGGTATGTAGCCCCCCAAATAAAGTATTATTATGATCTTTTGAAAAGGATTTCATACTATGTATCTAGAAATTAACTACCAGTGTACACAAACCCATCCCCTAAACGGTTTCAGTATTTTTCATCATTTCTGAGGATTTATGGACCCCAATGATACCTTTTGAAGTAAATAAATGCTGGCAGGTGGGTATGCACCACCTATTTTCTGAAATATTATATACCATATTTAAATTAATCACTAGTATGGTAACTCTGTCCCCTGAATATTTCCAGTATTTTTTATCATGTTTTTGAGGATTTACAGAGCCCAATGACTGACTTTTCTCATGGGAAAACAAGCACCAGTAGGCCCCCCCTGAAATATAATATTATTATAATATTTTGCAAAAATCCTGTACTATGTGAAAATTAGGCACTAGTGCACCTAACCCCACCCCCTAGCTATTTCTAGTATTTTTCAGGATTTTTTGGGGATTTATGGGCCCCAGTGATCTTTTTTTTTTTTGGAAAATAAGTGCCCATTGTTGAATGAAGTAAGCAATAATCCTCAGTGACACAAACATTGATACACCAATCTTTTGGCTAAGGCTAGAACTGCGCAGAACCAATAATCCTATGTTCTGTTTGGAACAAAACATGGTCAATAAGAGAACTATAGTGAGCCCGAACTGATAGTTAAAATCCACTGAGGACCTATTCTACCCAAGAGATTGCAGAGTAATGGTATGCGCAATGGTACCATACTTAACTTTGTGAATGCGCCTCAATCAAAGTCCTATGCGCGGTATGGTGTAGTGAGGCAAGCTTGTTGGATAACAAGTTGCTGACTGAGGCAGATAAACAAGCCCACATACCAGCTATACTAGGCTAGGTCATCGGAGGATATACCCAAGGGATCAAAGTCTTAATGAGGCATTGATTCCGCGATTAGCTCACCTAGGAGTCTACACAACACTCAAGTTTATTAAACAAAGCAAGGTGGACTGAGATGAGGAAGTACCATAACAGGTGCCCTCAAAGTTGACACTTGCTGGAAAGCACCCAGGCAGATGGCCATGGCAATCCAACGCAGCCACATGACCCACTTGCTGTAGCTACTTCTAGAGCATGGAAGGACCAAGGAGTGTTTCTATCCAAGCCTTAGCATTTTACCAAGATCCATATGCTACCATGCATCTAGACCCGAGATCGCGTGGAACTAGGGATGATAACCAGTCTCCCATTGGCAAGGAAAAACATAGAAATACTTCCGAGGGCTGTTCTGCTAAAAGAACTGGCGAGTCTTGTAAAAAGGCAAATGACTCAAGTCAATTCAGACCAAAAATCCCAAAAGTCGACCCAATCAAGGAAGACAAACAAACGAGGCAGGGAAATATCAAGGCAAAACCATAGTATACACACATATGGACATTATTTGTCTTTTTCTATTTTACTTAATCTGTTTCATCCTATCTCGCTCAGTTTCTCTCATTTTCCTATTTTATTATATCTTGCTCAGTATATAAGGGTAGCTATTCTATCTTGGAATAACAGGTTAGACTTGATACCTGAAACACAGTTCTATCTTAGGACCTGTAGTGATTCGTACATGCTCAGATGTGTCTGCATTGTCCTCTGCAACCTTTGAAACAGGTGGCCTTCTTGTAACCTCAATAATACTGAGGCTGTTCATTCTACTTCCTGGCTATTAAGTCGAGCATTCCTGGTTTTCATCTCGAAGAGAGGTCACATCAGTCTTAGGACCGCAGGTGGAGCCTAACATGCACACCTCAATGAGCCCATTGTTGATTAGGAACATCTTGGATCCAAGTGTCAGCTTGGTCTAGTTTTAGGGAGGAAGCTTCTCAGAGTGTTACCTAGCTTTACCAACAGATTCTACCCCCTTGCCTGCTCTTCACTGAGTGTGTTAAAAACACCTACTTGAGTGACTTGCGCAGCAGTCGTATACACTTGTTAGGTAACTTGTGGGATTCCCTGAGAGTTGGAGTATCATTGCACGGCAACGTAAAGGCTCCTGAGATACGCAAAGTTGTTTGTTGAGCCAGCATATTTGACCCGGGCATTGGTATTTCATGGCGGATATGCAAAGTCATTTGTTGAGTCGTTGTACTTGACCCGGGCTTTGGTGTTTGCTTTCCCCCTCAATTAGTTCAGCGCATTGTCGTACATTAGTTGGCTTTTCAAAACCTCCCTCCATAAAACCTTGTTCATCTCGCACTGTCTGTGCCAACTGTCAAGTGCTTTTCTCTTTGAATCCATTAGTAGTTGAGGGAACCTTTGACAACCTCCTTCTTTGCATTAAATTAAACCTTTTGGATTGTATCTGATTGGGGTGATTGTTGTTTGGTCAGTTTTCATACCCAGCACAAATCTAACTCATCAACATAAAAGTAAGCAATAATCTAATGTAAAGTAGAGTTAGCTTCGTAATATACCAGGGAGATCTAAAATAGGCTTACCCTCAGAGCAACACAAACGTAACGGTGTCGGAAGACTGAGGGTAGCAAGTAAATAAAAGTCTGTTTTATAGGAAAGGTCACTGTAATATGTAGCTGGATTGAAATGAGAAAGAGGAGCATTGAGAAGTTTAGTAAGTGAAACGTGTATGGGCATTCAAAACTAAGAAACAATTGTAAAAGGAATCAGATAAAGGATAAATGATAAAGTGAACTTGGTATATGGACCGGAGTTTGGGATCTCCGGTGGGACTTGATCAATATCCTACGTTTTGACCAACTTGTCAAATATCTTCAACACCCATAAGCACCTAAATGGATAAATTAAGTACTAGTGCACCTAACCCCACCCCCTGAATATTTTTAGTAGTTTTCATGATTTTGTTTAGGGATTTATAGGACCCTGTGATTAACTTTTTTTTTTTTTTTTTGGAAAATAAGTGCCCTGCCAGTGGGCAGGCATGCACATGAAATAAGCGCCCAACCCGCCCTTTTTCAAGCATTGATGATAGTTCCGAATATTTGCCAAAAGAGTTGAAAAGCTTGCTAAATATTTGGCAAAACAATGAAATAAGCGCTGGATGAGAGATAATCAGTACACCCACCTTGCCAACTTGCCAATGGCTTGGCCGGACTGCCCAAGATATTTGCTGAAAACCCTTTATAATTTCATCATGATCTTTTGCAAAGCAGCTCATGACAGTTATCAGGATATTTTGCTTAAGGCTGGCAGAATCAGCTCATTGGAAAGGAAAAATTGCGGTACAAGTTTCCGATTTTTGACTGAAGTATGATCATCCCTTTTCCTACAACCACCACTGATAGTTTGGAACCAAATCTGTGGACTTTAAGAGGTTCATTCAGTAGTAGTACTATCCTACATTATGCTTGAACAGATATCCTGTCCCTATGCTATGACATACAATATGTAACTATCTTACTACCTTTCCTCCTGGGTAGGCCCCCACTCTACTACACAACAACTCCTAATTGTAGCATACCTTGCTTGTTGCTCTGCGCTTACATTACAAGTCTAGTTGTAAAATACAGTGGGTCAAAAAATTGTCCACATGTTTGACATTTTTGGAAAGATCCAGGATTTGCAAGATAGATATTATCTATATCAAAAAGTGATTAGTGGGGACTAAAGAGCCCTGGATCCTGGCTCCATGTACATATCTGGTTTGTCGTGTTTGGATTAAAACTCATTGAGATATAGACAATTCAATTCAATGATCCATGTGGACAATTTTTTGATATGCACATTGAAATACAGAAAAGGTAGTCTAATACTTGGTATGACCTCCATGTGCACTCACAACTGCTTTGAGCCTTCTTGGCATGCTCCTAATTAACCTCTGACAATCTTCCTCGGTAATTTCCCCCCATTTTTCTGCCACTCTGTCCCACAACTCCCAAGCTCCAGAGGGTGGCTTGTCATATTCATTAAGTTTGTTTTTGAGGGTTGTCCAGAGATCTTGAATGGGATTGAGATCAGGGGACTGTGCAGGCCAATCCATACAGTTGATCTCATGGTCATCAAACCACTTGGCAGCAACTTTGGAGATGTGTTTAGGGTCATTATCCTGCTGAAAGATGGCTATCTCTGGATCAAGAAGCAGATTTTCCATGCTTTCCAAGAGATTGCCATGCAAAATGTCAACATACTGCTCCCCATTCATCCTCCCCTCAACCTCCACCAAATTCCCCACACCTTTCCATCCCATACATCCCCACACCATGATATTTCCTCCCCCAAACTTTACAGTTTCCTTGATGCCTCTTTCTCCTACTGATTCCCCCTTTCTTCCCCATACATACTGCTGCCCATCTGACCCATATCTATTGATTTTGGTCTCGTCTGACCAAACAACCCTCTTCCAATCATCTACAGTCCATTCCAGATACTTCTGAGCAAATGCCAAACAAGCTTTCCTGTGACCAGGGGTGAGCTTGGGCTTTTTCTGCTTTTTGTGAGGCTGTACATTGGCTTTGTGAAGGATATTTCTGATGGTCTGAGTAGAGACTGGATGGGGGAGGAGTGGATTAATGTTTTTGGCCACCTGTGCCGCATTCTTGGCCCTGCCAGTGGAGATTTGTTTGATGACAGCATTTTCATCAGTAGTAGAGAGCTTTCTAGGGCGGCCTGCCAGATGGCTCTCCTTATCTGGGAGTGCTTCCTTTGCCAAAGAAGCAATCTTTGACTTGGATACACCTGTCTGAGCAGAGATTCCCCTGGTAGAAGCTCCAGTGTGGAGCAGAGAGAGGACATTGTCTTTCTGAGAGGGTGTGAGAGGTCTCATAATTTTGTTAGAACCATAAATCAGTGAGATATGCTTATATATATGTCAGATAGCTTGTATGACATCATTATGATGTCTATATGACATCACCATACAGTCTGAGTCATGATGTCATTGATGAGGGCTCACAATTGGGAGCAAAGTTATTACAATACAAACTCAAAAAATTGTCCACATGGGTCATTGAATTGAATTGCTTATATCTCAGTGGGTTTTGAGCCAAACAAGGCAAAACAGCTATGTACATGGAGCCAGGACCCAGGGCTCCTTAGTCCTCACTAATCACTTTTTGATATAGATAATATCTATCTTGCAAATCTTGGATCTTTCCAAAAATGTCAAACATGTGGACAATTTTTTGACCCACTGTACTGACCATCTACAGGATGGGAAAGCCTTATTGTTGTGAACCATACCAACCGAGTGGCTTGTTGGTGAAGCTCTCAAATGCTGATTCAGTACCCAAGAACTGTTTTAAGTTTGCTAGCATAGCCCTGTCTTTACTGTCCCAGATGGTCAGTGACATCAGAAAAAACTGTTTTGGGCCCAGGAGATCTAAGGTCACCTAGTCCTCTTAGGCAACCTGAGGCATCCTAGTTGGCCAGGAAAAAGGGTAAAACTTTGGACACCTCAGGTATCCAGGACACCTAGGATGACTAGGATACCTGAGGTGTCCAAAGTTTTACCCTTTTTCCTGGGCCAACTAGGATGCATCAGGTTGCCTAAGAGGACTAGGTGACCTTAGATCCTCCTGGGCTCAAAACAGTTTTTGCTGATGGTGGAGATGATTACCCATTCTCTACAGGTTCTTTATCAAGTGTTGGTGGGAATGGCCTCACCCCTCTGGTATTTGACATGGTGACTGAATGCCCTCCAACTTCATCAATGTCAGTATCGGAGGTATTTATTCTTACAGTGGGCAACATGGAATGGATGGGAAGCAAGGTAATGACCTCAGGAACCCAGATTCTGTGGGGGGAAACCCTGCTGTGATGCAGGAAATGGATGTACTGGGTTGAAACCCCTCCCCTACCCCATCCCACCCTGCAATGCAGGAAAGAGGTACACTGCCTTGAGCAGCACATGCTCAGTCTACACCCATAGGCTCTCAGAACAATTGTTCAAATCCCGATACCACAGGAGCACTCCCAAACCAAGGAGGACATAGAACTCAACCAACTGAGCCTCCAAGGCAACTAAGAAATTTGTGGGAACCACAATGTCAAGGCCAGTTTTGTACCCATCCCATCCCAATTGAAGAAGCCCCAGGGCATTTTAAGGAAATCAGGAAACGACAACACCTAAATGTGGCACAGATGGAATCAAATAACAAAAAAGTTAAGGGCCACATAAAAGTAGCCTCCCTAAACATAAATGGACCAGGGGCAGAAAAAATCACCCAGTCAAACCATAAACGGCAGCAAGTCCCAGGTATTCTTCTGGGAGAAAAATTGCAATCTTAGCAGTTCTGGAGGGTCACCTATCCACACACCATATAAACAATATCCAAAATAGCAATTGGGGCAAAAAAAATATGCTTATTGAACTCCATCAACCCTGATCACCCAAATTCAGTTGGGGTAACAATAGTCCTAAGCTGTGATCTTGTTAACACTGAAATGGTCAAAACATACAATGTCATCCCTGGGCAAGCCCTCTGTGTTCAAATCCCATGGTATAGAAATTAAACACTTACCACACCAGCTACATATGCCCCAAATGATACAATGAGACATAAGAAGGACTTCTGGAATGAACTCACTGACAAATGGCTACACCTGAACCACTCACTCCTAGATATCTTCATGGGAGATCACAATATTGTTGAAGATGGATTTGACTGAACCGCAGGGAAACCTGACCAATATGATGCCATGGAGGCACTTGTAAAATTTAAATCCCTGTTCCAAATGAAAGATGGATGGCATGAACAAAACCCTACCACTCCTGAATTCACACATACACACTGGGGCCAAAATGGTACTCCCACCAGTTCCCGTATGCTATCAAAGCCTCAGCCCTAGAAAATCCTGTCCTGGTTGACAAATTAATGACCTTGTGTATCAAAGCTGAGGCTGAAGTTGAAACACGATTGAGAGCAGGATGTACACCACAACATAATCCCCAAACAATTTTTGAGCAGCTCAAAATGGACATCCTAGAAACTGAGCGAAACTTTACTAAGAAAATAGTAAGGATTGCTCGCTCAAGCTTGAAACACTTAAAAAACAACAGACAGAAGCCCTTACCAGGCTGAAAGTGGATGGAATTGAGGCTTCCACTAAAGCTGCTAAAATCCAGAATGATATTGACAAACTTGTTGCAAAACAATCCACAGATTGCTGCACTTACCAACAGCTACAGGGAGAGCTGGAAAATGACTCTGTAACAAAAAGGTCTACTACATGAAGGAGAAAAAGCCTAGGGACTATATCCCAATGATCAGAGACCTAAATGCAAATGCAGCTAAATACATACATAACAACATGAAAAAGGCTGAACACTTCTGCTCTTATCATGCATCAACTCAAATAAATCCCAGTGAAACCAACCCAAACCAAAAACAACAAGATATTAATACTGTAGCAGGAAGCATTAAAAGATATGCTACTGAAGTGCAAATGGAAACCCTAGCCCAAAAACTCACTGAAACCCAAGTCTTTGAAGCCATGCTGGCCTGCGAAAAAGGAAAGGCAGCTGGAATAGATGGAATAATAACTGAAGTATGGCAAAAACTCCACCACAGATTTAAAAGGGACTCTAAAAGTGAACCACCTGTACCATCGTGTAATATAGTAAAATTACTTACAATAACATTCAATGATGTAGAGGAGCATGGAGTCTCAGAAGGGACATGCTTTACTACAGGGTGGATGTGCCCAATCTACAAGAAGAAAGATGCAACTGATGTCCAGAACTATTGTCCAATAACAGTTCTCAATAATGACTACAAAATTTTCACCAAAGCACATCAGCAAAACCTGGGTGGTCCCATAGCAAGGTCCCCATCTGTCCAGAACTGGACAGTTCTATGACTGCTATGGATTGTATTGGAGCTTCTGTACAGTGCTGTAGAGCAACTCATAGCAACTCATAGCAATCATAGCAATCCATAGTTCACCCAGGTTCTGCTGATGCACTCACCATTCCGAGTCCTTACTTTACGTAAGGAAACTCGGTTCTTAGATGTCAGGTTTAGTGTGAGATTTTCACCAAGACTTGTAACTGTGCGGATCTCCATTAGGAAATTTTAGACGCTCTAAGATTTTTAAGCACTTTTTATTTTTTGAACATCATCCATACTATTGGAGTGGAATCCAGCCTATACTCACCATCGGAATTAGTGCCTAACTTAATAATCATGCAGTCATATCAATATAATAATGATTCACCAAAAAACGGATGTGATTTGACCAAAAATGGAAGGAGTAATTGCTGTATAGGCAATAGCGTTCTAGTTTGTATATGTGTTTAGAACCCTAGCGCTCATGGGCACTTATTTAGATAATATTTACAAGTCTGCAAATGTCCGATCGGACCAATGGCTGATGGACCGGAAATCCGATGGCAACAGCCTGCCGGTTTGTGAGAAGCACTCAAATTAGTAAGATACACATACAATCATACATGTATCTTACTAATACAAGAAAAACGCACACATCCAATCAGACCAACGGCCCGGAAATCCAATGGCAACAGCCTGCTGGTTCATGAAAAGCAGTGGGGATTATTCAGCAACTCGTATTTTTGTACGAGCAGCTGAATAATATGGCTGTTCCGAGCAATGTCAGATGGCATCATAATTCAGATGACATCAATTATGATGCCATTCCCATTCTCATCAGTGGAGATTATTCAGCAACTCGTATTTTTGTACAAGCAGCTGAATAATATGGCTGTTCCGATCAATGTCAGATGGCATCATAATTCTGATGACATCAATTATGATGCCATTCCCATTCTCATCCATGGAGATTATTCAGCAACTTGTATTTTTGTACGAGCAGCTGAATAATGCAGGACATGTGATCAAAATCAGGGTGATATAGGTAATCATAATATGCGTGACCATTGTAGGTAGTGTTGTGACTCCGAGTACGGTTTACAAGTTAAATTGAGTCATAGTTAGGGGATTGTGTGATAGGGTGAGTGCGGGGATAGGGATAGTGCGGGGATAGGGGTAGAATGGGATAGGGGATAGTGTGATAGGGTGAGTGCGGGGATAGGGATAGAACAGGATAGGGATAGTGCGGGGATAGGGGTAGAATGGGATAGGGGATAGTGTGATAGGGTGAGTGCAGGGATAGGGGATAGTATGATAGGGTGAGTGCAGGGATAGGGGTAGAACCAGATAGGGGACAGTGTGATGGGTGAGTGCAGGGATAGGGGTACAACGGGATAGGGGATAGTGTGATAGGGTGAGTGCAGGGATAGGGGTACAACAGGATAGGGGTTAGTGTGAAAGGGTGAGTGCAGGAATAGGGGTACAACGGGATAGGGGTTAGTGTGAAAAGGTGAGTGCAGGAATAGGGGATAGTGTGATAGGGTGAGTGCAGGAATAGGGGATAGTATGATAAGGTGAGTGCAGGAATAGGGATAGAACAGGATAGGGATAGTGCGGGGATATGGGTAGAATGGGATAGGGGTTAGTGTGATAGGGTGAGTGCAGGGATAGGGGTAGAATAGGATAGGGAATAGTGTGATAGGGTGAGTATGTGGATACAGGTAGAACAGGATAGGGGATAGTGTGATGGGTGAGTGCAGGGATAGGGGTAGAACGGGATGGGGGATAGTGTGATAGGGTGAGTGCAGGGATAAGGCTACAACAGGATAGGGGATAGTGTGATAGGGTTAGGGGTAGAATGGGATAGGGGATAGTATGATAGGGTGAGTGCGGGATACGGGTAGAGCAGGATAGGGGATAGTGTGATAGGGTGAGTGCAGGGACAGGGGATAGTGTGGTAGGGTGAGTGCAGAGATAGGGGTAGAATGGGATAGGGGATGGTGTGATAGTGTGAGTGCAGGGATAGGGTAGAACAGGATAGGAGATAGTATGATAGGGTGAGTGCGGGGATAGGGGTAGAACAGGATAGGGGATTCCAAGGTCACCTCAATGTCACCCCAATGTACCCCCAGCAGCACCCAGTGTATTTTCAACATTTATTTACTCTAATATGGCATTGCCATATTTAGCATAACCTTGTGTAACTATAAATATTAAATAAATTATAATATTGAACAGCTAAGCACTTATGACTTCCATTTTCATGTGATTACTGCCAGCCTTGCCCTTGCTCTTACTTCAACCAGTGACCACTATCTCTCTAGAGTGCATACTGAGCAGTGAAAGATTCTGTAAGTGTGTGATCTATTAGATTCAAGTGATTAACCCTGGACCTTCCATCAAGCACTTGGGTAGTAGCTGATCAGGAATTGGAGGCAGCTACAGCTTTTCCCTGATTACTACAACCTCTTAATGTTCAGTTATATTGAAGTAGGTACTTCAAGGTTTGTGTCAATTCAAATTGCTGAAGGACTTTTCTTAAGTCAGTGAGGCTATAAGCATTTCAATCAACTAAACTGATATATTGTGATTTCAGGCTTAAATCTGCATTGGATCCAGCATAACAAAGATCTGTAGTAGTCTTTTAGCGCTAGACTTGTGTCCGAACAAAACAAAAACCAAATAAGCTCCATGGTCACAGCAAGTTCAAGTTCAAGTGAAAAAGCTCAATTTCAATTTTTATATGCAGTATGAACCTCTTAGACCTCACAACACTCATGATTTACATAATCTATACATGGCAGCATCCTATGATACTCAAATAAGTTCCACATCCATGGTGAGTTCAAGTTGGCTTGAGAAAGTTTGATTCCAATTTTCATATGCAGTATGAACCTTTTGGACCTTGCCTGGACCTCATAATAATCAATATATACATGATTCATGCATGGTAACATACTCTGATACCCAAACAAGCTCCATGTCTATGTTCACCAAATTCACAGTCACCCAAGAGTAACTTTCACTAAATCCAAAGTACCTTTGGTCCTTCACTGAATTCAAAGTCACCCAAAAGTAGATTCACTAAATCAAAAGTAACCTTCACTAAATTCAAAGTTACCCTGGACCCATAAGTAGCTTTTACTAAATCAAAAGCAACCTCTACTAAATTCAAAGTTGCCTGAAAGTAATCTTCACTACATCAAAGGTAACCTTTACTAAATTCAAAGTCACCCAAATGTAACTTAGTTGATTCAGCACAATTTTCATTCAATTCACTATCACCCAAGAGAGACCTTTTTGAGATTTAACATCACAAGTGTAACTTTTGTGAAGTCCAGCATCACCTCAAGTGCTCATACTATGGAGAGTACTGGGATTTGGAATTAGGTTAGGCTGGGTAAACCTGGGCATGAAGTCTCAAGCCTGGCCTTGTAGATCATTGGCTCATATCATGATAACTCAATTTAAAGCACATTAAGGATGACTTGGAGTCTAGCATCATAATATATCATATTATACTCTAAACCATACCATGTAAAGTAAGGACTCGGACCCGCCAGTATGGCAATATCACTAGTAAAACTATCAGTGGTTGCACCATTCCTATCCAAACCAGGCAGGGTTTATGACTGGACAAAGCATTATATACCAGATCAGACTTGCCCAACTGTTCATTGAATATTCTGAACAAGAATTGGAAAATGGGGGCATAGTTGCACTAGATCAGGAAAAAGCATATGACTGAGTATCACACAAATACCTCTGGGAAGTAATGCACAAATTCAACCTACCAGAAAGCTTCATCAGCACAGTCCGCACATTATACACTGGAGCTAAGACTCACATCCTAATGAATGGTGACATGAGTTCACCATACACTATCACAAGAGGAGTAAGACAAGGTGACCCATTTGTTAGATAAACATAAGTCTCAGTTGGACACGTAGTGACGGTACAACTATAGCTACTGTACCTGTTAGATAAATGTAAGTCTAGATGGGTATATAGTAAGTAAGGTACAGTATATGAAAGTATAGAAAATAAGCTCACCTCAGTTGGACACATAGTGATGGTACAACTGAGGGAGTGAGAAGTCATAGTCCCAGCTATATAGGTCAATATTATGATTGATGTAGGTGAGTAGGTAAGCTGAAACGTAGGAAAGTGGATTCAGCGAATCTTTGAGTTTGAGCCCGGGTGGAAGTGGTGTGTGGCGAGGCGTTACGTTTTGGGGACCAAAATGTTCTAGCATTCTCTCGAAGTAAACTCTTTGATAAATTGTGATCACACCTGTTTCAGCATCCTGGCGTATTGTCATCCCCAGCAGAACGTTTGACTGAACTTCCCCAGCTTCCCAACGCTTCCCCAGGTCTGAAACCGCTTTTGCTTTACCCTCCTTTGTAGAAGATCCTCCACACACGTCGTCCCCGTACGTGCTCGTGATTGTGTAGTCACAACCTTCTCATTGGTATTGTATGCAGGGGTCAGCCCTGTAGGCAATGTATCCATCTGCTTTGTACCCCTCGGCCAGTGTTGCCTGCCAGTCGTGACTTCCTTGTTTCGTCCCGTAAATCGACCTTTTCAGCTTGCAGACCAGATGCTCCTGACCGAGTTTACTGAATCCTTCAGGCTGTTTCATATACATGTTGTGTGTAATAGGGCTGTTTAGAAATGTGCCTTTGAGTAAACCCTTGGGCAATGTACTGGGCCTTCCGCCTAATCACTTCTCCTTTAGATCCCCACTTTATAGCATAGGTCCACCTTCCTCGCATGAGGTTCGCCCCCTGGGGGAGTTCCACGAGTTCCCAGACTCCTTTTTCCATAAACAAGTCGTACTCTGCCTGCATCAGTTCGGACCACAGGTCCGGCCTCTGCATTGCCTGCTTGTATGTTTACGGCACCCAGAATTTGGCATCTGTTGATGCAAAGGCCCAGGGATTCTGCACGATGAGCGCGAGCGGTTGCTGGTCAAGGGGTAGGTTGCTTGCCCAGGGTTCTCCACTCTCCTTTGCCTGGCATTCCCTATCTTCTGAGGCCTCGGATTCAATTAATCTCGTGGTTTGCTTTTGGTCCTGTGTGCTTTGGCATGGCTGCTGAGGTTGCTTGTCCTGGTCGTCAGTTGGGGGAGTAGGTGGAGATATTGGCGGATGTACTGGTTTGTCCTGAGTTGGTTGATGAATTGTTGTTGGCGTGGCTGGTCCTTCTCGTTCCGAGGTCTTAGGATCTGTGTTTGGATCTGGGATGATGCCAGTGTCGTTAACTCCGAAAGGTAGTTCATCAAATTGATTGGGGTCTTGGTTCGGCTTTGCTCGCGTTCGTTTGGATTCCCCCTCCTCGAACCTAATGTCTCGAGACAGGACCCCTGATTATGCTAAAAGAGGCTGGGTTGCAAAGTTCGGACAAATTTAGGCCAAAATCTGGGAATCCAAAAAAGTAAAATGCTTAAAATGGGCTACAATGTTTGGGACACAAGCCCGTTTTCGTTGGAAAATATTAGGCGCCCTAAAGTTCGGACATGGGCGCTTACTCAACCTCTTTTAGCATAATCAGGGGTCCTCTCGAGACTCCATGAACGAACACGTGTTTGGGATATAAAGCCTGTATCCCCTTCGTCCCATGTACCCGACCAGTATCCCCTCTATCGCTTGTCGCGCCAGCTTTCCACCAGTTTGAATATCCGGCAATGTAGCCCAGCATCTGCACCCAAAAGGTCTCAAGTGCGACACGTCGTGCCTCTTCTTCGTCCACACCTCAATGGGAACGTTGTCCGGGAATCTCGCGGAAGGTACAAAGCTCTCCACGTAGCAGAAGGTTGCGGCTGCCTCTGCCCAAAACAAGTGCGGGAGGTTCGATTTGTCCAGGAGAGTACGTGCACCCTCCACGACTGTCCTGTTAGCTCTCTCGGCCAACCCATTTGCTGCAGATGAATAAGGGGGTACCTTCTCGATGCTTATACCTCGTTGGGCACAGTAATCCTCCATCAGTCTGTTATCCAGCTCCTTCCCTCTGTCTATCTGGATATTCAGAACTCTTCGTCCGGTCTGGTTCTCCACTTTGACACGGTAACGGTGGAATTCTTTGAGCGTGGTCTCGCTACGCTTATTTGACAAGAAGGATGGGGCTTTTACGGTTGAGCGGCCATTGGTGAAAAGCAACATGTACGATGCTCCTCCCTTACTCCGGGTGTGAGTAGGCCCGAATAGGTCAATGTGAACCCTTTCTAGCACCTCCCTTTCATGCACCAGCTGCTTGTCAAATGGCCTACGCGTGGCTTTTCCGTATAGGCACGCTTCGCACATTCCATAGACATCTCTCAATGTAATTCTCAGGCCATTGACTAGTCTGCAGTTTGCCATCCTAAGTATCCGCGGTATCGCAACATGTCCGAATCTCCGGTGCCAGGTCAGTATGTCCACTGCTTTTTCTTGGGATCATGCGGAGTTTGCTTTGACTGCACTTTCCAGAATGTCCACTTGGTAAATCCTCCCTTTACCGGCTCCCACCATCACAGTTGGATATCGGATAGGGGAAAATAAAGTGGTATATTTTGTGCTTCACAAGCGCTACATATATTGGCAGCTTGGTATGGTACATGTCTAACTCCTTCCCCTCCTCGCTGATTATCTCTGTTGTTCAAAAAGGCATGATCGACTCTGCAGGAGATGTCAGGGAGCTCGGAGGAGGATGAAGTAGTTGTCGACATACCCGACTCAGAGTTATGGGGAGAGTTCATGGACCCCATGTAGACATTGATGAGGGATGGTGTATTGCTCGAGGAGGCTTTCAACCCGTACTTATCTCTCCAGGATTTTGGGGCTTTGCCTTCCGCCCCACCACCTTTAGCCCAGCACCTGTCAATTGTATGACTGACTTTGGTGGGGCAAGTAGGATTAGTGCAAATGGGACAGCTGGCGGTGTTGCGTTTGACACTTGCAGCGGTTGTACTGGTGGCATGGGCAGCTACGTACTGGGCAAATAGGGCCGCCACCTGTTTCTTGATGGGGTTGTCTTCTCCATCCCGGGCATGTACCACCTTGTCAAGGTATAGATGGTGGAGATAGGTGAAAGCTTCGGAACTGAACATGCCAGGTACATTAAGCACGTAATCTTTCCAGGCCTCAGGCATTGAGGCAATAACAATGAGCCTAAACTGGTAATCAATCGCTCGGCGGCGCCGACCGATCGCGGTAATGTCGGTTGTAAGTATCGGAAGTCGCATGGATATAACAGTATCCCCCTCTTAGGCCTGAGCCCTCGAAGGCCTAAGCGGATATGCTATCGATGTCGGAAATCCGTCGGTTAATAATTAGGTAATAGTGAAAGAAAAGAAAATCGATTTCCTCTTTCTAAGTCCGTCACCTGACCGGCCATCAGCGGCTAGAATATTCTAGATTTCTGACCCTGCATCGTTTCCCTCTTCTTTATAAGTCGAACGATAAATTTGACTTAACCATTTTTTTTCATTTTCCCCCCATCATGACCAACTCCTCTACTGCCACCACTACCGAGACGAAAACCAAACGTAAGGCTGGCGGCGCGAAGGTAGCGGAAAATTCAAAAACGGCGTCTGGCTCTAAACAGGCCGCAGAGGCTGAAGAGAGTGAAAAGTCGAGAGAGTCGTCGGCGGCCCCGCCCGCTCGTTCGCTCGATGATCTGGACGATGAAGAACTCAAACAGATGTTGGCCACTAGGAAGAGGAAGAGGGAAGAGGAGAAGAAGAGAGAGGAAGAGGAGCGGGCTCACCGTGAAGCCGAAGAAGCTCAACGTAAGGCCGAGGAAGCTGCGCGAGCACAAGCGAAGCGCAAGGCCGATGAGGAGGCGGCCAAGGCCGCATGTCGAAAGCAGGCGGCGAAGGAGAAAAGGGAGAAGGAGGAGAAGAAACAAGCGCAAGAGGAAAAGGAAGCGGCTGCCGCTAAGAAGGCAGCGGACGATAAGGTTCGTGAGGAGACTCGTCTTAAGCAATTGTGGAAGTTCTCACACGACCCTTCGCAACAGACTTCTCCCGCACCTTCTTCGCCGAAAAAGGGCGATGCGAAAGCGAAGTCGAAGGTGAGTATTCCTTTATCCTTTTTCCATTTTTTCTGATTTCTTTTACAGCTGAAGTCCAAAGCAGGTCGTCCAGTCTGACGATGAAGATACGGTGGTGGAAGGTCAGAAGGCCGAAAGTTTGAAGGCCGGAAGTTGAAGGCTGGAAGTTCGAAGGTCGGCTGCAAACGCAAAAGGGTGAGTTTATTTGTTTTATGACGACCTTCCATTTCGTTTTGATTCTTCTGAGTAGGAAACGACTGGTGGCGATCCAAGCGATGGCGGTGGCGGCGACGATGATGACGACGACGACAAAGACGATAATGATGATGCCTCGCCGAGCAAGAAGAAAAGGCGTCTGTTCGTGAAGTCCTTCGAATTGGGTGATCCGGTCGACGGCGACGAGCGGTGCGAGCGCTGTGTCGAACGGCAGGTGGTATGCCAACCTCGGAGCGATTCGAGCACCTGCAACGCCTGCAGGTTGTCGAAGAAACATTGCAGTTGGGCACCTATAGGCGGCGGTCGACGTCGAGGACGACAGGACACAGCGGAAGACAGTGGCGCGGAGTTCCGTCGATTGCACGACCGCATCGACGCACTGGAGGAAATGTTGAAGATCCTCATTTCTCGAGGAGATGCAGAGCGATGAGACTCCGACGGACCAGGAAGAGGACGAGGATAAGAAGAAGAAGAAGATTAGGGAAGGAAAGAAAAAGGGACAGTGAATTCGGCTGGCTGAATCGGCGGCGCTTGCTTCTTCGCCCGCCTTGTACATATAAAAACGATCTTTGGTATATAATTGAGAATAGTTTTTTCTTGGTGAAATTTGTTGAATAAGTAATATGAGTTTAAATACGGCGAACTAGAGTTCGTCGGCGGAAAGAATTTAATCGAAATAAGTATTCGACTCAATTTACTATCATAGCAAATACTTATTCCGTTGAAACGGAAAAGAAGAAAGGATAATGGAAACATACGATTAAGAAATCGGAGTTTGAGGATTGGGTTTCGCTGGGTATCGGCGATGGAACGCTTCGACCATCTCATCGGCTTGAAGTTCATCGGCTGGCGACCCATGCGAATTCATCATCAGTGCCTTCATACCCATACCAGCGTACGTAGTAGCGAAGTGGACAGCGGCGGTAACGACGATCAATTTTCGAATCGAGTACTTCGGCGATTTCATAAACTTCTTCGCCATCGACTTCGATCGGGGGAGGTGCCGCTTGAACACGTCCAGGGATTGGATTTGGGATTACTGGCTCCAATTGAGATACATGGAAAACTGGGTGAATGCGGCTGAGATATTTCGGAAGTTTGAGTTCGTATGCCAATGAACTCGGACGAGAGATAACTCGAAAAGGTCCAAGATACTTTTCGGCGAATTTGTCGGTAGGACGGGTGGATTTGATATGTTTAGCCAGAACAAAAACTTCGGAATCGATCGCAAATTCTGGCGCAGGAATTCGTTTGCGATCCGCTTGTTCTTTATAACGAACTTGTGCATCGGCGATTGCGTTCGCGAAGGAATTTATGAACTTCATCGAGATTAACGACAAAGTCGTGAGCAAGGTCTGAGCGTATATCGATCTCGGGTCGGATAGTGATACTCGGATGATAACCCTTATTAGCGAAAAACGGCGAAAGACCAGTAGATGCATTAGGAGCATTGTTGTAAGCGAATTCTGCGATCGGAAGCAAGTCCGACCAGTCATCTTGCTGGTAGGAGCAATAGATCCGAATGTACTGTTCCAACGTTTGGTTAACTCTTTCGGTTTGTCCGTCCGCTTCCAGATGATACCCAGAAGTATAGTGGAGGTTCATCGATAGAGATTGACCGAGTGCTCGGAAGAAAGCGGAAACAAATTTCGGTGCCGCGATCTGAAGTTACATGACTTGGGACTCCATGTTTGGAGAACACATGAATCACGAATAGATCGGCTAGCTGTTCGGAAGTGATTTTGTCGTCGCAAGGGATGAATATTGCTTGTTTCGATGCGCGATCGACAACCACTAAGATGGCGGTATAAATACCAGATTTCGGAAGTTGTTTGATAAAGTCCATTGAGATGGAATCCCAAGGTCGGACTGGAACAGGAAGAGGTTTAAGAAGACCGTAAGGGCGATGACGACGCAGTTTGTTTCGACCGCAGGTGGTACATGAACCGACATAGTCGCGAACGAATTCGCGGACTTTCGGCCAAGTGTATGATCGTCTAATAGCTTCGAGAGTGTGGTTTTGGCCGAAATGACCGGAAAGTGGATGATCATGAAAATAACGAAGAACTTGAAGACAGAGATTGGAATGATTTGGAACATAGATCTGCTCATCTAAGCGTAGTAATCCATCTGGTTTCAGTTCCCATTGAGGTTTGGAGGGATCCTTCGCTAGTTCGAGACCGGCGGCGGATTCGGGATCGAGTGGAAGGGCAAGTCGGATTGCTTGGTGCAAAGCATCGATGTCTAGGACAATCGATGCGCGAAGGGCGGGACCTTCGAGAAAGATTGCTCGAAGTGAAACGGTTAATTGCTCGTTAGTGAATATGGGTCTGAAATTATGAGGATTAACTTGCGTGTAGCCGATATCCCCCTCTTTCGATAGACGTCCCACCATCTAGTGATCGAATCCGGTTTCTCTCCTAATTTACCCGGGCGGAAGCGAATTACCATGTTGAACTGGTGAAGGTATTCCGACCATCGAACTTGTTGCCTCGTAAGAATTTTCGTTGTTGAGAAATATTCGAGGTTTTTGTGGTCGGTAACGATGTCGATTGGATCGCCGGAACCTTCGAGGTAGTGTTGCCAGGCTTTAAAAGCCTCAAAGATTGCTAAAAGTTCTTTGTCGTGGGTGTCATAGTTGAGTTCTGCAGCTTGGAATGTGCAGGAGAGAAAAGCGATTGGATGGACTTCGCCGTCGGCGAGGACGATCGAAAGAATTGCTGCAAGAGCATAATCGGAGGCGTCGGTTTCGACGATGAGTGGATGATCGGGCTCCCAGTGAGCTAAGATCGGAGCATGGGTAAAAGCCCATTTAAGCTTTTCAAAAGCTTCTTGACATTCGATCAACCAGACCCAATCGACACTCTTTCGAGTGAGGCGAGTCAATGGCACGACGATGTCGGAATAATTGTAAATAAAACAACGATAGAAATTTGTGAAGCCAAGAAATGACTGAATATCTTTAACCTTTCTAGGTGTCGGCCGGTTGACGATTGCTCGTACTTTGTCGGCGGCCATGGTAAGACCGGCTGGCGACATAATGTAACCTGGATATTCAACCGTGTCAACGCTCCATTCACATTTGCTGGCGTTAGCGAATAATCAATGTTTGCGGAGTCGGCGGAGAACTTCGTGGACATGGTCTCGATGACTTTCCTCATTGTCGGAATAGATGAGGATGTCGTTGAGGTACACAATGACGTTGACGTCTATCATGTCGGCGAGAACGTCGTTGATAAATTGCTGCCAGGCGGTGGGAGCATTGGTGAGCCCAAAAGGCATAACATTCCATTCGTAGGAACCCCAGCGGGTACGAAAGGTAGTTTTCCATTTGTCTCCCTTGTTAATGCGCACGAGGTGATAAGCGTGTTTGAGGTCAATTTTGGTGTAGATGCGCACTTTTTTAGGCGCGTCAAGGAGATCTGATATTAGCGGTAACGGATAGCGATCCTTTTTCGTGATTTTGTTTAAACCTCTGAAATCGACGCAAAGTCGAAGCTTTCCGTCTTTCTTCAGTGCAAAGAGGATGGGAGCGCCATGCGGCGAGTTCGATGGTGCGATAAAACCAGTTTTCAGATGCGTATCCAGAAATTCACGAAGGGCTTCTTGTTCTCTCGGCGAAAGCGGAATGATGCAGCTGAGTGGAGGTGCAGCACCTTCCTCCAATTCAATTTTGAGGTCGTATGGTCGGTGTTCAGCAAGGACATCGGCTTCGATTTCATCAAAGACGTCTAGAAAATCATGGTATTCCTTAGGAACACCCACGTCTTCTTTGTGCGGCTGATCTGTGGTCGCCGCACGTGGAATTGTTTCCGAACAGATAGCCCGCAGAAGCAATGGCTCTTCCCCGGAATCCTTACAGATCCGGTGATACGCCGATTTTTCGGCTAAGGCTAGAACTGCGCAGAACCAATAATCCTAGGTTCTGTTAGTAACAAAACATGGTCAATAAGAGAACTATAGTGAGCCCGAGCTGATAGTTAAAATCTACCGAGGACCTATACTACCCAAGAGGTTGCAGAGTAACGGTACGTGTAATGGTACCATACTTAACTTTGTGAATGCGCCTCGATCAAAGTCCTATGCGCGGTATGGTGTAGCGAGGCAAGCTTGTTGGATAACAAGTTGCTGACCGAGGGAGATAAACAAGTTTATTTTTCAAATAATAATCCCTTTCGCTTCCAGTAATAATAAAGGGTAGCTATTCTATCTCGGAATGACAAGTTTATGAACTTGATACCTGAAACGCCAGTTCTATTAAGGACCTGTAGTGATTCGTACACGCTCAGACGTGTCTGCATCGTCCTCTACAACCTTTGAAACGGGTGGCCTTCTTGTAACCTCGATAATACTGAGGCTGTTCATTCTACTTCCCGGCTATTAAGTCGAGCATTCCTGGTTTTCATCTCGAAGAGAGGTCACATCAGTCTTAGGACCGCAGGTGGAGCCTAACGTCCACACCTCGACGAGCCCGTTGTTGATTAGGAAAGGTCTTGGACCCAACTGTCGGCTTGGTCTAGTTTTAGGGAGGAAGCTTCTCGGAGTGTTACCTAGCTTTACCAACAGATTCTACCCCTTGCCCGCTCTTCGCTGAGTGTGTTAAAAACGCCTACTCGAGTGACTTGCGCGGCGGTCGTATAAGCTTGTTAGGTAACTCGCGGGAATCCCTGAGAGTTGGAGTATCATTGCGCGGCGACGTAAAGGCTCCCGAGATACGCAAAGTTGTTTGTTGAGTCGGCATACTTGACCCGTGCTTTGGTGTTTGCTTTCCCTCGATTAGTTCAGCGCGTCGTCGTACGTTAGTTGGCTTTTCAAAACCTCCCTCCAAATATAAAACCTTGTTCATTGCGCACTATCTGTGTCAACTGTCAAGTGCTTTTCTCTTCGAATCAATTAGTAGTCGAGGGAACCTTTGACAACCTCCTTCCTCGCATTAAATTAAACCTTTTGATTATATCTGATTGGGGTGATTGTTGTTTGGTTGGTTTTCATACCCAGCACAAATCTAACTCATCACCGGTGGAAAGCTGCAGCGCTGACGAAAGCGATGTCGATGTCGTTGGAGTCGAGTTTCGAAGCTCGTTGGTGAATCACCGATGGATAGGAGTAGATTGGTTCGTAAGGGAACTTCTCGGATAAAGGTCGAGGGATAGTTCGAGAGTGATTTCCGCAAGGCGATCCTGTAACAGGAGCGACTTTTGGAATAGATGATTTTCCTGAAGGGGAAGAATCTGTTTCGGACCGATCGAAATGATCGACCGAATTCGTCAGCGAGACGTCGACTTTAGAGGGTTTTCGGAATGTAATGTTTCTGGATTCCCAGTCAATCAACGGATTGTAGCGGGTCAAGAAACTATAACCTAGAACGGCTTTGCAGGTCGAGTCTAACGATGTGACGAAGAAGGTGAGCGAAATAAGCTCGCCGGAAGGGAACCGAACATCTAAGTTCGCGATCTGCGATATTGGTGTCGGCGAAAGTGAACCATCGAAAAGTCGTAAATTGATTGGTGGAATTGGAGAGGTAGGAATATCATTTTGCGCAACATATCGGAAATCAATGAAACAGTCTGTAGAACCAGAGTCAACAAGTGTTAAGAATTTGAGAAGAGAGGAAGTATTTTCCGATTCATCGAGGATCGGAATTTCTGTAACTAATGGTATAGTAAGAGATCGTTCGTAAGTAGAAAGAGCGGATGCGTTCAGGAATAATTCCCCAGAGGTACGAACCTGGTCAACGCAACTCCCGTTTCGTACCGGGGTACAGGAGTTGCGGACTATTTTTCCGACGTCGGCGCGACGACGGAAGGTTGTGCCTCCTGTGTTTGAGCGGAACGCCCGCTAGAGCTGTTCGACTTGTTCCGCTTATTACAATCCTCGACTTTGTGTTTTCCGCCACAGAAAGTACAAAGATTATTCTTCTTGCGGCGCTCCATCTCGGCTGGCTTTAACTTGCCATCCGGTCCCAGAACGTTCGCATAAGGCTTCGGCGTCGAAGCGGAAGAAGCGGAAGACGAACCAGTAGGTTTCCAAGGTTGTTTTCCGGCTGGCTTCTGCTGACCAGAAAAGGAGACCAATGCGTTGAAAGTCTTATTCGCGTTAGAAGAAGAAGATTGTGATTGCACATTTTGAGAGGAAGAGTTCGATGAACCCTTTTTCGTCGGGGAAGAAGTTTTACTGCTAGTACTACCCCCGGAAGTCCTTGCGACCTCTCTTTTCTTTTCTTCTTCTCGCTTCCAGTATCGATTGTCGATTCGAAGAACTTCGTATCGGAAATCGGCGAGAGTACGCGGTTCGGGAATGCGTGCCAACTCGTCCTTCAATCGATTAGCAAGACCGCGCTGATATGCCCATCGAAGGGCGGATTCGTCCCATGCTGTGGAAGCGGCGAGAGTATTGAAACGGATATTGTACTTTCGTACGTTCTCGTTTTCCTTCATTCGAAGGTTTCCGAGCTTATCTTCGGCATCACCCTGAGCGTCGTATAGACCTGAAATTATCCTGCAACTCTTGTATGAGTGCGGAATAAGAAGAAGTCCAGGCGGGTATAGCGGAAAGGTTGGGATCGAGAATGTCGGGTTCGAACCATTCTTTCGCCGCACCGCCGAGATATGATAGGGTGTAGTTAATCTTCCGTGCCTCCGTAAAATACATTGGTCGGTCGATAAAAACCAAAGATAAAGAAACGAGGAACCCTTTGAGCTTCCGAGGTTCGGAACCATTGAATACATCAGGTTCCTTTACTCTCGACTTCAGTCCGAAGATCCCGAAGTACATCATCTCAAAGTACACCACCAGTGTGTCGATCGATCCTCGGAAGGAATTTATGATATCCAAGAATTGACGAGCATTGTTTTCGTCATCATTAGGATCATTTCTGGGTCTTCGAGGAGGTCCGCCGCCTCCACCACCACCACCTCCACCTCCACCTGGTGGATCTTCTGGATCGCCTCCTGGTGGCGGATCTGTAGAAGGTTGTGGATGGGGATCGGCGTCCTCATCGACATCTTCTTCCTCGTCATGTCGGGAAGATTCCCTTTCATCGTCTCTTCTTTCTGAGGTATGAGAACCATGCTCCTCATGAACGGAGGGTTGTGCTTCGAGGGTTCTGCTCCTGTTGTTTCGACGATAGGTAATGTCTGGGAGCACTCAGAATCCCTTGGGGGAGTGACAGCGAGGCGTCGTAAATGACCAGCCGCCGCAGGACAGTGGGGTCGGCGAAGTAGGGACCGCTTGCGGTTCATCTAGAATGACGATTCGACCGCGTGTCAGAGTGCGAATCCATACTGGAGCACCGTTTACATCGACTGCTTGGATTAGTTCATAATCGGTTTGCCCTAGCTGACCCTGAATGGGTTCTGTCGTTACTACGGTTGGTGCAATTGCTGCAGGACCGAAACCACTACCACGTCGGCGAGTATTGCCGATCGCTGAGATTGACTCCTGATAGGGTTGAAAGAGTTGAGCGTTGGCGATGAAAGGATTAGGAGTAGTAGGGATTAGGAGGAATGATAGGTGGATTGACCGTTGGTTGGCCTCTCCTTGGACGTCGATGCATCTAGAACAAGTACGACGTTAACGAGTATTAGTTTAAATATACTGTTAGGAGCGTGCTACGAGCAAGCGGCGGGAAAGTATTGCCGACGGATTGTCGGCGACTGATAGCGACTGCCGCTTGAGATGGTGGACTGATGGTGAAGTTATTAACAACACCCTCGCTACATCGCGTAGTCCGATGAAGAGAATAATCGTTGTCGGCGGAAGGCCGACAAACGATAGAGACGTTGACGAAGGTAATCTTCAGAGAAGTAGTTATCCAAGTTGATATTTAAACTGAAGACTACTAAACAGAATACTCTAGCTTATATACTCAAAGAGCTATCGGGCCGAAGTAAGTAAGTATTCAGTAGAAGTATAATAAGTATCGACACTTAATTCAGTAGAAGAACAATAAGTAATAGAAAGGATAAACAATAAGAATGAATAGAAACTTGCGAAGATTATCCGATGCTCGCTAGCGGCGATTGCTCGGCGGCGCCGACCGATCACGGTAATGTCGGTTGTAAGTATCGGAAGTCGCATGGATATAACATGTCTGCAATGTGGATGCACTGCTTGTCTCGCGATTCATACTTCTTGACGAGGTACTGCCAGGTCTTATGGGCAGTGTCATCTCACTCGATACCGATACCAATGGGGTCGGTGAAATTAAGGTAAATGATGGAGGCTACCATACATTCTTGTTGTATCCATTCCCCTGGGGAAGGGAATTGGCTATCGGTGGTGGATGGGGTTTGGGCAGCGTAGATATAGGTCACCGACATTGGTTTGGGGATGGATCCATCTAGGTACCCTTTCAAGCCCCTAACTTGGATGTTTAGCTCGACTCTATCTTTAAACGCTCTCCAGGTGTCCTGTCCCGATAGCTGAGAAGCTTCGGGGAATGACGGTACGTTAAGGAGTGAGTTTCCTGTTGCCATTGGAGTCCTGGTTATTTGAGTTGTCCGAATATGTTATGAAGTGTCCTTTATGCTCGTAGTCGTAGAGACCCCAGTCTCATAATCTGTTAGATAAATGTAAGTCTCAGTTGGACACGTAGTGACGGTACAACTATACAGTAGCTACTGTACCTGTTAGATAAACGTAAGTCTAGATGGGTATATAGTAAGTAAGGTACAGTATATGAAAGTATAGAAAATAAGCTCACCTCAGTTGGACACGTAGTGATGGTACAACTGAGGGAGTGAGAAGTCGTAGTCCCAGCTATATAGGTCGATTGTATGATCAACGTAGGTGAGTAGGTAAGCCAAAACGTAGGAACCGGATAAAATAAGTATAGGGTTTTAAGGTCCAATTCAATGAACTGCAAATAAACTGTGAATTGCATTGGATTGCACTGGAAAATGCACTGTGGAAGGCTGCACTGATGCACAGTTTAAATCAGTGTCAGTTCATGGTGCACTCAATTTTTGAAAATTACTTAAACTGCCTTGCATCAGTTCAAATCTGTGCAAATTAATACTAATACAAACAGAGCTTTGAGCACTCTTATCATGCTGAAATTACATTTCCAATAGTATAGACATGATAAACAGGACATTTACCAGCTGGGTTGGCATTATTATGCTGAGGTACTCTATCTTTAGATGTAAGAATGGCCAGTTCAAGCCAGTTTAAATTGTGAATTGCATTGAACTGCACTGAAAAATGCACTGCTAAAGATTGCACTGATGGACCATTTAAACCAGTGCCAGTTTACAGTTCATCCAGGTTTTGAAAAATCTTGCACTGGTGCAATTCATGATTCATTGAAAATTTGGCAAATAAACTGAATTGAATTGGACCTTAAAACCCTAAATAAGTAAGTAGCTAGAATAGGAAATGACAAAGCGTTCTTTACCGTACGGAGTACTTTCCAACACCATTGTCCTGTCTACTCTTCAATCTGGCTATTGAACCACTTGCTGAAATGCTTAGAAGTTCACCAAAGCTACATGGATTTGATATTCCGGGAGTACCCAAGAAAGTTATAGCCTCCTTTTTGCAGATGACACATCAGTCTATCTATCTGAGCAGGATAAGTACACTGACCTAACTGATGTTCTTGAAACATGGTGCAAGGCCTCTAGTGCAAAATTTAATGTTGAAAAAACTGTCATAGTACCACTAGGAGAGAAAATATATTGAGACAGACTAGTACTTACAAGAAAACTAAACCTGGATGATGAGCCCATCCCTATGACTATCCAAATAAACCCTGATGGTACTACCACTAGAATACTAGGAGCTAGGATAGGAAATAATGCAGATACCATAGAGCCATGGCTACCCATCATAGAATGGATTGAAACAATCCTAGAGCGATGCACTGATCAGTACCCCACTATGGAAGCTAAACAGCACATGATAAGTTTAACACTTGGCTCTATTACTCAATACCTGACTGCTGCAAATGGAATGCCAGATTATGTTGCTAAGAGACTCACCAAGCTTCAAAAAACCTTCCTTAATGCCCCAGTAAATGAAAAAACTATGGCTGCAGAAATACATTTAGGAGGAAAACGTATGTCTAATATTGAGACAAGAAATGATGCCATTCTGTTAATGCAGGCCAAGATCTACCTAGAACTTGACTCCCACCTTCGCCCAATATGGCCATACCTGGCAGATGTCATTATCAATAAAGAAAGTAATACTACTGGTGGCAAAACTGACCAGAAGAGCAGAGTAAATACCTTCATCCAGACCTGGGAACCCAAAACACACAATCTTCCACCTATACTCAAAAACATGATCTCAAAAGCTAAGAACTATGGAGTTAAATTTATTGCACCTAAGCCCTCAGAAGCTCTCCAACTTCAGATGCCCCTATGGCATCACATTGGGGCAGACCCTGCTAAACGACAGCTGAACAATGATAGCAAGAGTATATGCCTAAGACAAAACCACAATGTTACCCTTGTGAAAGACGCAATGAAGATGATAGAAAGGTTTGACTCAGATGAACACATACCTGTCCAAGGCTGTAAGAGTGGTTTACATGTAGCACAACGCCTAAATCAACTCCAAGAACACTGGGATCCAACAAGCCAGCCAAAGAGTCCCGAACTGGACTATGCCAACCTTGACCTTGAGGAAGGGGACATCCTATTTGACACTCACTTAGAAATAAAGAACATATCAGATGGCTTCCGGGTCTTTACAAATTGTGAGTGGGGACAAAACTGTCCTCAATGAGCCCCAAGCTGAATTTCATCTTACAAATGAGAATAATGATGTATGGTGCACAGGGTACTGTAAAAACCCACAAACTGCTGAGGCCAAAGCTGGTGGAGGTATTTGGTTCTCCCAGCATGATAATCAAAACCAAAGCATCACACTACCAGATGATGCCAGACAGACTTTGCCAACTGCTACTGCAGCTGCAGTACTCAAAGGGCTACAACTCCAACCAAAGGCAAGACCACTTTGGTTCAATCTATTGAGCCAACAATTTATCACAAATATTACCCAAAAACTTACTGAATGGGATAATAAAGGTTTCTCTGGTGTCAAGGATGCCAAGATTAAGGGTGGACACGACTCCGGGTCCCGGTTTACCTGGACCTGTGATGCCGGTAACCGGAGGGCAAAACTAGCGACCTGCGACCGGTTCCAAACCCGTGGGAAACCGGTTAACCGGTACTGGGACCTGCTACAGGTAAACCGGCCGGTACCTGTGTAACCTGCCAATACTAGGGCACTCACTAGTAGTAATAATATTTGTACTAACATTAGTACTTATACTAGTACTAGTATGTTTGTATTAGATTCTAGCACCAATGCTAGTACTAAATTCAAAGACTGGTAAGTATCCAGCCATTATTGGTACAGTATTCAATACAAAGTCAGTGGTAATAATACCAAAATATTTGGATAATGTCTTTTGACATGAAGATAAGATCCAAATAAGATCTCTATACTAGTGTATGCACTATCACTGCTACTATAGCTGCATATATGCATCTTAATGCCACCTCTATTATCTTACTTACCATTAATTAAGCTACTATTGGCAAAGTATTAGTACTATTAGTGTAAGTATACTAGTATTAGACACTAATATCAGTCCCAAGCAGGACTAATACATACTGTAAGTACTAACCAATAATATTAGTACACTATATTGGCACTAAGTAGTGAAATATGTACCAATATTAAAGCCAAAAATTATTCCCACGGGTCTACCGGTACCGGCCGGTCACAATAAAAACAAAAACGGCGACCTGCAACCGGGCATAACCCGTGGGAAACCGGTACCGGGACCTGCAGGTCAAAAAACCGGCCGGTATTCCCACAGGTAAACCTGCCGGTACCGGGTCAGGACCCGGAGTCGTGTCCATCCTTAGCCAAGATATACAGAGCTATTATTGCCCAGCTCCAATGCCAGACTGCACCTACCATATTTCATAAAACCACCAGAGCTGACAGCTGAGAGGCAGTGGATGCATCAAATGACCTGGCAAGAGCTGATACTGAGGGGCCACAATTTGATCTTACGGTTGATGCCACATGCTCAGCTCCTGGAGCCAAACTTAACACAATCACACAGGCCCTTGCTTATTACACAATATAGGGACTAAAACCATTAGATCCCTGCCCTGCTACAGAGAAAATGATCAAAAAGGTGCAGGAAGAATTAAAAGACCAAACAGGAAAAACCCCAACCTCAGAACACATCTGGAAGTCAATCAGGGACCCAGACATCTCAAGAACATCAGCAAAACCTGGGTGATCCCATAGCAAGGTCCCCCTTTGTGCAGCTCTGCACAGTTCTGTACAGAGCTGTACAGTGCTGCACAGAGGGGGACCTTGCTGTGGCGAACACCCAGGTTTTGCTGATGAAGGATGTGAAATTTTATGTGGATAGCCCTCCATGATGCACATAAAGTTGGAAGGTTTTGCAAGCACATACCAGATTGTGCAGAGCGGATGCAATGTCAGAGTTGTGGAGAAACTGAAGACATAGAACACATACTGATCAACTGTAGATGGCCATGGTGCCGTCTGATCTGGGACATAGTAAAAGACAACAAACTGTCCTGAATATACATGGTCAGAGCCATCCTTGGGGGCTATACTGGGATGTAATTTGATTGAATTCCATGATGCTAAAGGAGAAGCAGGACCAGAGATTAAACGACTCTATAAGATCTTAATCACAGAAAGTGCCACCTCATCTGGAAATTACAATGTGAAAGTGTAATAGATAGAAACAATGATGATGTAGTGGACACGGAGACATACAGAGCCCCAGACACAAATGATGTATACAAATGTATTACAGTTGTAATAAACCCTTACGTCCACAAATTTATTACAACTATAGGTACCATCAAATATTACAACCATTAATGGTAATATAATTTGGCACGCAAACTTCGAGCCCGCCGACAACTTCCCGGCGTGGGGACCCCCCGAGCGCAGCGAGGGAGGGGAGGGAAGCGGAAAGCCTCGTTTGCGCTTATTTCAAGAGGCGGTAGCCCCTAACCGCTAACCCAGGACGTTTGGCAATGCCGGACTGGCTCTCTAATGTTAGGGTTCACCCTTCAGGCTAACCCTAACGAGAGCTAGCCATGGCATTGCATAAAAATAAAAACATACAATCACTTAAATTTACATACCAGTGGCTCGAACGCGCATCAACACATATGTAGAATCATCAGATTGTCCAGCATGCAGACAAGATCCAGAGACAACTTTCCACTACCTACTCCAGTGCCCGGCACAAAGAGGGGCTCGAGCGAGACTGAGAATGGAGATTGACAGAGAGAAAATGACATTGAGGGGCCTTCTGGATGAAGAGAAGTCTCTTACCCCCTTGTTTGAATTTATAAACATGACAGGTTGCTTTAAACACATATTCGGGACACTACCACCGATTGCCAAGGGAGATGAGGGGGAAGATGGGTGAATGGAGGCCTGGGGATAGGCACAGTGGGCTTGCAGAGGAGCACAATATCTATCATAATCCGCCACTAATCCACCATGTCCCCTTTGCAACATACCTCACCATCTGATGCACTACTTGCCCGCTCCGGTGGGCTCCCAGCATTTGTGGACCTTTACTTTCTCAATGCTTATATATTTCCAGAGGAGACATACATTATCTACAGTAGAAGTACACTGCCTACCATATCCCTCGGGACAATGGGCAATAAACAAGGATACCAAAAAAAAAAAAAAAAGCACATATGCATCATACCTGTGGTCCGACAATACCATTAAGCCATCAGGTGCATGTAAAGAGTGAATGCAATTTAAATATATTACATGACAGCTGTTACATTGTAATAAATTTGTAGACATAATGTAATCTATTTGTATACAGATACAGTGTTGTAGGCTGACAACCGCTTATCCCAAGTGCCAAATGCAAGATTTCAGCAGGATAGAATCCTAACTTATAAACCATGATGGAAGAAACGGGATAATTCTACTTAACAACCCTCAAAGCTCTAGCCGAGCAGTGACCGTTACACCGGTGTTCAACCAGGTCACATTGTTGGCCCATTTTTAATAAACACAAGTCATGCCGAGAGATTGCGAGCGTGCGCGCTGTGTACTATATTGCCGCAGAAGTGTGTCCGCTGCTCATTGTGCTGTGCGCTGATTGTGTCATAGAAGCATAAAATGCCCATTTAATCCATCGAGACATTGTCGAGTGAGTGAGAAGTTTAGCGGGAAAGCAACCGCCGTTGACATGGCAGCCCAAGACTGATGGAGCAAAGCAAAGCATGGAGCATTGCACAGTAGAAGGCAGGAGTGGATTGGTAGGTTTTATTATGGTAGATAGAGGTACAGAATCAGTAATAATGAGTATGAGTAGAATGGTTTTGACAATGCGTGCAGTGCTACGCTTATGGTGTGGCCTCTCTGGTGGGAGGCGTAGCTGATGCTCCAATGAAGTATACTAAGGGTTTATTAAAGGAAATCAGCGGTTGGTTAACATGCAATGATAAGAGAGCGCACCTAAGAAAACCCTTCCGATTCTGCCTCATCCTTGCCAATTTCCAACCATACATGAAGAGAAAAATTTGGCCTGAGTGATGAGGAAAAGATGCTGAAGAGCTATTTTGGAAGGATGAGGATGCAGTGGTACCAGCTCATTGTGGTTGTAAACACGGAATAGAGCCCGGGAATTCGCCAAACATGTTTTCGAGACGGCAACGATCGATGCAAAATTCAAATACGCTCTAATGCCAAAGTTCCCACCCACAGACATCGATCGGCGTGACCGGCGATCACGAGATACAAAGGGATTGTCAGAAGGGTTGTTTCGGATCAACGGGGTTGTTCAGTAGAATTATCCGAAGAAACGGGCACTAACAAAGGGCCTTGTGCTTCAAACATGGAGCAAGATAATAATTAAATCACAAGACTTCCATGATAAAACAGAATGGATTGGAGATTCCAGGGTTTTAGTGGGTATTGAGCCATTAACAAAATTCAGACGCAACCATCAGCACCAGCGGAACGCCGTGGACATAACAGATAGTCCGGCTGCTCAAAGCCCCACACTATAGCGAAAGCTATGTGCAATGGGTACATTTCCTTGGTGGCAAAATTTTTATTCTCCTCCCTTGAAGGTTTCCCTCTTGGATTTCCCCTTCATTGACTACATAGTTATGGGACCGTTTCACGGTTACCTACACTAATGTCTTCTGACACGTACAGCCAAAAAAAAAAATATATAGTCTCCCGTCCAGACGTTCGAAGACATGTCGAAGTGTCGACAGCTGTAAAATGTCCTGAAAACCATCGGAACAGTGACAACGTGAAAGAAATGACAGAGAGCCAGATTTGTTAGCACTTTCCGCCGATCTCTAGCGACTGGTTGGGTGAGTGCATTGGCCTGACACTCTGGAGGATCAAAATGCAAGATGATTTCAAGATAGATTTCATTTGGAATGGAAGGCAGTTCTTGTTCTCCCCAACGACATTATGGTGCTGAAAACTTGAAATCAGAAAATTCACCAGCATATAGCAAGTAACATGATACGTACTCGACCATTCCCAAAGATCTTTTACCAGGTTTGTATTCAATTCTTCATCCATCCAGACACGCATACTTTGCTACAACGTTTTGTAGAGGGAAGCTACCAGTGACCACGCAACGTTTGGTTATAAACGAAGAGAGTAAGGCAATGTCACCTTTGCAAATATACAGTAATAAATTGGTGAGCTTGGCGTGATCTCGGTGTTTCCAAATGTTAATAAGTAATCACTTACTATCGTCGAGCACTCAAAAGTCAATGCATTATCGGGATTCGGAAGGAACTGTTCAATAGACAAACCAAGCGGCTCCAAATACCATTTGACGTCGATACAATGGTGGGCAGTGACCAGCTCTGCCAAAGATGAATTACCAGATGTTGAACTTAATCCTGGTGATCCCGATTTTGGTTTAGCTTAGTTAACATGGGATGGAATTTGTTGTATTTGTGTTATTAGTGACTTTAACTGTAACCTTTATATTGGGAAATTTCTATTTATCAGCTTCAGTTAGGCTTGCAAGCATGATGATGCAGAGAGTTGACTTGTTGGTCATGTAAGGAGTGAGTACATTCACATGACTGTGTTGTATCATGGTGCGTGAGCCTACACTCATAATTGTACAGTAATACAACACTCTGCCAGAAAGATTGCGAAAATCCAGGACTCCGCAAGCCAGGACAGAGTATATTGGTGCTCATGAGGCTTAAATATGGTGCAGAAGCTGTCGTGAACGATGAATGTGACCTTGCCACTCAATAAATAAGACTCAACTCGATTGCTAAATAAAATAACCACGCAGAAAATCAGCGAAATATGACTTTAAGTATGTGTACAAATCGTTATCAGACCTGGCTAGTATACTCATGTCTCCTCCGATCCGACAGAGACAATCACTACTGATTTTCTAGTCCATTATAATCATACTACATGATGGACCTCTACTTCTTTCCAAACCTTTGTTTGCTGTGCATTCTTCGAGTTTGAGGTTTCTACATTTTGAAGCTCAAATTCCAATTCTGTTCTGGTTCCCTGAGTAGAAGATCCCCACACTCCAGTACTATTATCGGCTCCCCCAGGTCTCAAGTTGACAATCCGGGTCGAGGCCATATTACTTGAAATAGTGGTTGGGTTTATCATTGTCTTGTTGGAATGAACGAGGATAATGATCAATGTGGGATAAATACCCTGTGCGGTGCCCATGTAAGTATGTGCCTTTCACGTAAAATAAGTAGCATATACCACAATTTCACTCGTCATATATACAAACATCGTGAGGGCAAATGTCGATCCAGCTTTCGCGTCAATTCGTTTATTTAAGGAGGAGATGCTCATGAGTAATTGCACCAGCTTTAAAGGTGCTTCGACTTTAGCAGCAGACAATATCCCAAGGATTCTGGTACTCACGAAAAATAAGCAGTATAACATCCCGGACTCGATGAGTAAGATCATGACTCGTTCGACCTTTGTTGTCCCTCCTTGCCATGACAATAAAGACTTTGTGGTGTACCGATATCTCCTATCAGATGCACACCGTAAGACCTTCCAGTAAAAGAAAGTAACGACTGGATATATTCACCAGGATTTGATACCGATCAGAATGGTTGCAGCTAAAGTTGTTGCAACGGCGATGCAATAAGTAGCTGTTTGAATATTTCTGCAGAAGGCCGGTTTTTGAAAAGTTCCAATTTCAATTTCTGACCCAAGGTGTGCAACACAAACAGTCAACATGATGGATGTAACTGGTTTGATATATTTTGTAAACCGAGGTGGAAGGCAAGCATCAATAAGTACTTACTGATTGATGCCAATAGCAAAGCACCTGGAATAAGTAAAACCACCCTTTCTCTTTCTGTTGACCAAAAGGCGTATACCCTCCATACAATGACAGCATCGCCAATGATTGACTAGGTATTGCATTATTACATTGTTCATTAACCCGGGGACACGTTTGAATCGGTCGTGCTCACCATGTATGAGTACAACATAGCTTGAATAGCGGCTCTACGAAAGATGAACGATGTAGCAATGCTATATTTGGTGTCAAAATCATCGTTGGAATTGTCGATTAGTGTAATTCGTGCTTCAGCAACGAAGTTCACAAGATCAATGATCCAGAGAATAAGAGCCAGAATGTACATTGTGACAACGGCTGCAAGAGTCAACATCTTGACTTTGGTGCGTTCCTTGCGCCTAAAAACATGCGAGAAGCATCAGAAGCTTGCAGACTATAGTATTACAACTGGACGAGAAGGACACGCACAAAAGGATCCTCGATGCCTTCAGGACCAAAACTGAGTATATCGCTTCGGGGAGGAAAAAATTGAGAAATTTAAGAATATTGTTTGCGTCTCACAGCAGTTTGTGTCTCACCAATGAGGAACGTCTCAGCAGAAGCACTAACAAATGACCGGACAATGTCATGACCGATGACATTCAAGATTGAGAGTGTTTCGGCCGAGGCCATAGTTGAAGATTCTCCCGTAATCTTGTTTTCAGCTCTGAAAGTGAGGAGGAGATTTTCGGGCTGAATGTGAGCTAAGTAACCCCTTCCTTTCTTAAATACTTTGCCAATTTCTTTGCAGCTTGACAGGTCTCGTGTGACCTGGGACTATACTGTTGATATCTGGTGTGAATCTCGGTGCCTTCATAGCATTATATTTGCAAGTACAGAAAGGTACAATAAATGGTTAGCACATCAATATGCATTGTACAAATTTTTTTTACCTAAAATACGGAAAGGACGGGAAATAATTATGGAGACGTGATCGGACGCGGTCTATTATTTCATTCGCATGTGACAAGCGTTTTGTATTACAGACAGCTCTTCGAGATAAATGATTCATAGCCCAATCACTGCACACAAATTTCCTTAAGTTTTGCTGATTATGGTGAACTTGGGCTATATTTGTATGAAAAAATGACTAAAATGGTAAACTTACGCTTAATTTCATCTCTTTTTAGAATAAGTTTACCATTTTCAGTAAAAACTTATGGAAATATGCATGCTGTGTGCAAACTTCACCAAAATACTGGATCGCCGCTCATGAGTCACGGCCATCTTCCCTTCTCAAGCATCAGATATCAGTAAGACATTCCAGGTACCAGCAATGTCCTTAAACGGAAACTTACTCTCAATGGAGTGGTTTCGTCTCAGGTGTATTTTCAGATAATATAAAAAGTTGTATGAATGATTTATATCAGAATAACTGAAAGCTACAGCCACATTCAGTTGTGGCTTTTCAGTTATTCTATATGATTATTTATACAACTTTTTATATTGTCTGAAAATACACCTGAGAGGAAATATTTCACTCAGAATGATTTGACTTGCAATATATGACAAATCATTTACCATTTCAGGAGCTCAGATATGCTATAATTCAGGCCCTTCTTCAGTTTATCTAAATAATGTACAGATCTGTATATTCTCACACAACAAGACAGATGATCCTAATGGGAAACCCCTTTGCAGGAGAAACCCCAAATCATTGTTAAGAAACCCAGCAAGTCACATCAAGGTCACACCTGAGTCTTGACTTAAGGAGAGGACCATGTTCAACGCCATGTCAACTATGGTATAATCGGGACTCTAAGAGTATCTTAGACTCATCAGGAGGCAAGACAAACACCATACTTCATGACTTCAAACAACAAGGGATGAGTAACAACAACTACTTGCTTGCAGACCACAGTCACTGGCGCAGTGTCCGAACTTCAGCACTTGAGGTTGGAGAAATTAACAAACATTTTCTCTCACTCCAGTGTTACTGTGTTTCCTCTACAATCTCCCTTCTTGCCTTTGTCTGCTCAGTCAAGGAACAACCAAAATTGAGTGCGAAATCATCTCAACATGCAAGCGCCCTCAAAATGCAAGCGCCGGACTCGATGAGACACTTCAAATTGACACCAGAAGATCAGAATCCAGACTAACCGATTGGAGGCATTGTCTTCGTTACTGGAAACTGCCTTTTTTGGGAGGCTCTTTCTCAGAAACCCCCAGAAATCGGGTTTCCCAATAGAATTATCCCAACAAGACTGTTGAATATTCAAATTTCACTCAAATTTTCATTCATAAGTGATTTTGATACAAAAGTTTATAAATCAGTTCGTATTTCATTTGAGCGGAATTTTTTTTGCACTCTCAACGTGTGTTGTTCAAGCTTAGGAATCCAATCGATAACTCATCATGAACATGATGCAAGTTGAACTGTCAAATCTTTTCGCAGAAGCAATGATGCAAAGAGCATCGGATGCTTTTTGCATCATGTCCTTCCGTCAACGGTATCTTCCGGCATCAGTCACCAGCTTTTGTGGCCTCGGTGATATCTGTTTATCTATCTTTCCAGTGAATATTTTGGCTACCTAGGCTTTTCAATAAGACATCTTTTGTGGTGTTGGTTAATATTTGTTAGTAACTATCTGTCCAATATCCTTTTTACTTAATTTCACTCTTTTGTCCTATGTTCATGCCTCAGGCCACTTTTTGCGCACATCTTATACTGGTCAATATTTATACCACCTTGACCTGTGAACACGATTGAGGCAAAGCGGGAGAAAAATGTATGAACACAGTTTGCATCAGAAAGCTTCAAGTTGAGTCTGACCCAACAATTTGAACTTGGTGCATATAAGGATGGTCAGGGGTTTACCCCTGGGTCGGAAAGGCAGTGATCACTGCACCAGCCTCCTGAGCAATAATCATTGCCGCACATACATCCCAAGGCCAACATCCGACCTCCCTAGGAGTTGACGGTTCATTTTAAATCGCAAGGGGAAGACACTAGGAACACACCAATATATAGCAAGTGCACCCGGAGAAACCATTGCAAAGTTCAGCACAGAGCTACCAAAGGATCGAACGGAGTGAATCATACACACTCCGTCTACCCCGTTACGAGGATCATCTGCAAGTTTATGGAACGATGTAGACCGCTTTGTGAGAAGATCAACACTTCGATCGTTTCCCCATTCCACAGCTAAATGACATATGTTAGTAAAAGGTTAGTAGATTACCACAGCGCTTTAAACTTAAGTATTCATTACTTACCAGCTTGCGCATGATCGAGGCCAGCAAAGGACTTAGGAGAACTGGTCAACGGCAATTTTAGTGACGGGCCTCCATTCTGTGACAGAACCCTTCAATCCCGGTGAACTAGAGCAATATTCATTAGGCAAGCGGAGTTTTGGGGCCGTAAAGAAATGTTACTTACAAGTAGTTTCAGAAACGGATTGAAGATAACCCCAAGTATGGGTTTCTTGTTATATATAAGGCCAATAGAGATGCAGATCCATGGAAATCCATAGTGCCATTTTAAATGAATCAATTCACAAAATCATCTTCCATTCATAAGATCCCTCAGTTGAAACATACCAATAGGATCCACACATATTGGCTGTCAAGGGATCCTCTCCAATACTGACAAGGGCGGAAAGAAAGGGGTAAATTTTTAAACTTGAAATCAACAAGATTGAACTGGGCCCAACGCACAATGAAAAATTAGGATACTTGGAATTAATCCTTTGCTTGACCAATCCTGAAGATTATACTCAGTGACGAGGTCCACTGAGTTTCGCTTATGTCAGCAGTGAGTGCGCCATTCTGGATTACTTCGGGCCCTACCAAACTAACTTTTCAAACTGCGCTGACTTGTGAATTGAAAGTTAACTTGGTCGACCAAGTTCACTTGTCTAACTTGATCATTCTAAAATTATTTTAAGGCTGTCTAGCACTAAGTTAAGGGTCTAAGTCTCACTGGCATCGCTTCGCAAGCATATACTTGTGCTACAAGGTTGATCACCACTGCCATCACTGTATTCATGGAGCATATCCATATAATCAGTGCATACAGAGGTATCTACATGTTCTATCTAGCTCTGAATGACTGCCTAAGCATCCCATAGGGAGCAGGAAGCTCTGCTGATGAAGTGATCACACTCACTGTACTTCAACACTGATTAATATTGCACTGCAAATGCAATACTGTCAATACACCTATGTACTGCTCATGGAAACAGTGTAAAACATTTATAGAAGACTTTAGAAAGTCCTTCTGGGGTGAAAGGCTCCACATATGCAGCAAAAATGTTGAATTTATTATCATTTGAAATGTATTTTATAACGGCAAATTTCAGCCAAGTTAGCGCAAGTTAACGGAATTTGAAATCTTTGACGGCACAAGTTAATGACAAGTTCGCGTAGGTGGCTACCAAATTACCTTGGATTTTCAAACTCCGCTACCTTAGCCTTACCAAGTTAACTTATTTTACCTTATTATTCTATTCAACCATGGTATGTATATTGTTTGAAACGCTCTCATAGATGTCGCCCCAAATGCCTCTGAGATGGATGATCAAGAAATGATCACTGGCCGGAGATGACACACATGTGAAGCTGATATTAACCTGGTAGCGGTGACAATGTAAGACGCCGTGGATTCAGGGTTGCTTCTCCCGAACCATGTACAGCATCCTGAGATGGATTGATACTGAGAAAGAAAAGCCTGAATCTTTGAGAGAATATAAACAGACCCAGCGCTTTGGCGTGGCGAATATATAAGACGCCGAGTTGATGTATTCAAGGTTTGAGCCAATCCTGTAAGTTTCGCAAACTATGTACAGCTGTGAATAAGTAAGACACCGAGTGGATGTATTCAAGTCTTGAGCCGATCTTGGGCCGCGTAAGCTTCGTAAACCGTGTAAGACACACCATCACGCTCCGCTACGGTGAGTTAGTAAGACGCCGAGTTGATGTGTCCAAGCCTGAGCGAATCCTTCGAAACACATGTACAGGACAACCTGGATTGGTCCGAGCTTGACAATTAAATTGGACGCCTTGGTTATTGCTGCAGGCAGCAAGGCATACTTACTGAACATAGGCCGGTTTGAGTGGAATATGACTTGTAAAGCTATGAGCAGCATTACTGTAAGATGATGAAGGTTTATTGAGTTTATTGATTCGCAGTCGCGAGGAGGATTTGTGTCCGTCCGTTCAGCTACATTAAATCGCCAGTCCGGAAAAACCCTGTGATGCTGAAGATGGAAATTTAGTGAGGACCATTAATGGTAAGCTCAAGCAAGAACGTTGAAAGCTATCGTGTAGTGCTCGGAACGCCGCTTAAAATATGTCAAAACTCATTTACATTGGGTCGCTAGTAAAACACAAGTTAGATACATTTTGCCGAGTAAACTTGATTCAATGGGACAAGTTAGCCTCACAAGTTACTTTGCTCACACTCAGTTTCGACAGCAAGGTTTCTATAGAACTAGGTATCTGAATGTATTCTAGTGTACTCAATACAAAGACGCTCCATCAGTAACATGTTCCTGTGTGGCGTCACCGTATTTGGGCTCGAACGTTTGCTTCCTAAGCCTCCTTCAGGAACAATGTGCTTCGTGATAGTCTATATAAGGCAAGTCTTTCTGCCATCCACCACCTCCATCATGATCATCATGAAATGAGCGGCAGAAACACTTGCCTTAAGCCTCCTTGTTTCCAAGACTATTCCGAGTTATTTCAGTTTTTCGACCACTGCAAGAGCACTGTTCTGGATAATTAGCCCCAAAAAAGGAAGAAAAAGAGAAAAAAAAAGAAGAGGATTGTAGATTTTTGTCTTGCTTTTCTGAGGTGTGGATAAAGTTAGAGAGAGGCTCAGAGTAGCTTAATTCTGAATATCCGGCCCTGCGGGAGTGGAGCAGCCACGCCGGAGCTGACTGAAGGAGCGGAGCATGTCCCCCTGCAGCAATGAAATTCTGCCTCTCAAGCAAGGGGTGTTCAAAAAAATAAGCGCTGACATGACCTTGTAGGGGGGGGGTTCTGAGAATTCCTTATGACCAAAAAATTTTTCATACTATTGAGGCTCTGGGGGACATTTTAGGTGAATTCAACTACTGAAATAAGGCTATAAAAACTATTTAAAGCACTCAACATCTCAAATCTCCCTGAAAAACATGGATTGTATAGGATATGATGCATTTTAGTACCAATTTAGCACCTCCATCAAAAAATATTGTCAATGCAAATGCACTTACACCAGGTTGATTTGAACTTAGATGAACTGCTGTGTATTAATTGCCTCTGAAAATGTTGTTTAAAGGTGCAAAGGAGAAAAATTTGTTATGTAATCAATATGTAATACAAATTTGAAGTTGGAAATCCTCTGAAGTGTGGGAAAATTTTACTATATATAGGCAGTGGAAGGGGGGGGGGCTTCATGAATCCTTATAACCCAAAAACAAGGTCATGTTGGGACTTAGTGGGTTGAACACCCCTTGCTCTCAAGTCTCCAGTTTTCAATCATTCATCTAGCTGTAATTGCCAAAAATTTAGTGGATTTGGGTGGTCAAAGAGGTCAGAGACAAAGAAAAATGGTAGTTTCAAAGAAAAGAAGATATACAGAATAAGTCTGCATTTTTCTGGAAGCAAATCCATTGAAAGAAAGGACCGTAGAGCAAGCCAGAAGATACATAAGCGCCCAAATTATTTGCAACTTATCTGCAATTGCAGTTTTTTGGGGCCTCTCAGTGGGTACCATCTCATAGAATACACACACACAAGTGTAGTTCATTGCTAGGACCCCCCCCCAAGATCATTTTCATGATTGCAATGCTGTGGTAATTGACAACCCATTAAGCTTTTGCGTATGTTATCTGCACACAGATTTGAGGATGCACCTGACAACCCCTGAAAGGTTAAATGATCGCTGTCACGCCGAGTTTATGCCGGAAGCGCTTGTTGCATCTTTCCTTTCTTCCATACCATCGATGCCAATTGCAATTGACAACGACACTAGCACCATCCTACAAATCACGACAGCAGGACTATGAACATTGATGTTGAAATTGCATCAACAACAATGACTCGGATGTCCAGCATCCACTTTAGCAAGAATCCGAGCATGGACATGGATCTGATAGACAGCAGAGACTCGCGTGAGCTCAATGGCAGTGGCTGATTGGTGTTATTGTAGCTATAAGTGAGTCAGCCTCCTCTTTTGCAGTTTCATATAGTGCTAAGTATCCCATTCCTTCAATGTTCACACCTCCTTATCAATTGACAAACCGTTCACTAATCAACTCTGAATCATTACTCCATCATCCTAGGCATATTTGCTGTGACGACTCGTAGTGATGTGCCGGCCCGGCTTTGGCCTGTGAGCCCCGGCTTTGGCCCACAGGCCCTTGGCTTTGGCCTGGAGAAATTGAAGCCGGGCCCTACTAGGAGGGCTCCGGCTTGGCCCGGCCTGGCTTTGGCCTAAGCTGCAGCTTTTCAGGTGGCTGTGTATACATCCTGTATACATCCTGTATATGGAAATTTTGGAAAAAATTCTTGAAGCAAGGTCTTACAGTGAGCCATGTATCATAATTGATACTGTAATTAAAGCTTATACTATCACTAGTAACTGAAAGGGAGCACCAAAGGAACTTTGATAATTGAATATTAATGTCCCAAAATGGAAAGACAAAGCTAGCAATGTGCCAGAACTGGAATTTACACTCAAAATGTTAAACAATGAATTCTGATCATTCAAGAGTGTACAAATAGGCTGGGAAATTTCACAAACAATGACATTAAATACCTGCGAAAAATAGCTGAAAAGCCCCGGCCTGAAGCCCCGGCTCAGGGCTTGAAAAAAATGAAGCCGGGCCAAAAGCCGTCTCAGGCCAAAGGTCAGGGCCCGGCTTGGCTCGGCTTGGCCCGGCCCACGGCTTTCAGGCCGAGCCGGCACATCACTAGTGACGAGACAAAATTATTGAAGAAGAACATGATTTTTGCTTGAGGGAGGATATGTTGGGATGAGAGCAACATTTTGACTTATTATTGACACCCAAGTTACATCTTTGCAACGAGATTCCTAGAAATAACAATAGTAATATCTTGAGGGTTGTGTGACCCGCTGGGACTCCGGTGTGACGCCCGGAGCCTTGAGGGTTGTTACTTGCTAACAACCCTCCAACAGGGTTGTCAAAAAGCTTTTACTCACGTAAAAGTTCAACTATTAAGCCCTAACAACAAGCCAACGGTGCTTTGTTTGTTACTACGGCGTAATAGTTAGAAAATTACGCAAGACAAAGGTCCTTTGTCTTGTTGCTAATGTGTTGTTAGGGCGTAATAGTTGAACTTTTACATGAGTAAAAGACCATCTTTTCCAATTGCAAAAGACCTTCACTTTCGAAGGGAAATGAAGCACTTTCCCCATTTATTTTCGGGTGAAATCTTAGCACTTTTTCATATGAAAAATGATACGGAATATTATATTATTTACAAAAAGTTTTTCAGTACTAATTACAGCTGTATTATAATGGATCCCGCGGAGTGGTTATTTCCGTACATACTGACCGATGATATCTTGATGCAGGAGTCATGACCTCCTATAACATGCATAAAGCCGGCACTGTATCTCTGCTTTGTCCCTCTCAATCACTCTTGTGATATTGAGTTTCGACTAGCCATTAGCACTTTGTCAGCAACACTTTGCTCATAATGCAAGCAGAAGACAAAAACGGTCAGCAGAGATATTGATATAGCTAATGTAAAATTTTTGAAACACTGACTCTTTGAAAACTCATAGTAGTGGTTGGTGTTATCGGAGGAAGCGGCATGTATCACTTAGATAACCTCAATTTTGTGTACGTTTCTTATCTTCGTCGAGTAGCCACCGAAAGTGACGTGCACTACTTGTAGTGAGCAAGTGAATCCAGAGACGGTAAAATTAAAGAATCTTCATAATTAGCATGCATTAAAACTTCTCAATTTGTCACAGCCGTGGGGATACCCTTCATCTCCAATCACCATCTGCGTCTTCTTCTTCAGTACCCTCTCGTGCGAACATTGCTGCACTTAAGTCCCTTGGTGTGCGGGTTATCCTTGCCTTCAGCGCGGTTGGATCCCTTCGTGAAGATATACCCCCTGGAACATTTGCACTGCCGAGCCAAATAATTGATCGTACTAAGGGCATTCGCCCCGCGACTTTTTTTGATGGTTCAGTGGTGGCACACACATCGTTTGGGGACCCCATCAGTCCGAAACTGGGAAAATGGTTGGAGAAGGCGGTAACGAGCACACTTTCATCTGCGTCCAAAAAGGAAGGCAATAATGACTCTGCGGAGGAGGTGAAGCTCGTCACGAACAAATGTATTGTGTGTATGGAAGGACCCCAGTTCTCCACGAGGGCAGAGAGCCTCATGTATAGGCAGTGGGGCGGTGATCTAATCAACATGAGCGTTTTGCCGGAGGCCAAACTGGCTAAAGAGGCAGAAATCAGGCAGGCGCATATCTTGAGCAGTTAAGAGTCAAATTTACTGATTGTTTTATTTATCTTTAGCTATGGACTCATTGCAACTGGGACGGATTACGACTCTTGGCGACTTGAATCTGAGGCAATCACCACAGCGGATGTGTTCAAAACACTCCAAGACAATGCAAATAGATCTCGACTTGTGGCTGCCAGTGTACTTGACGAGCTTAGCATCGCTGCTAGCCAAGGTGATATCCTTTCAATGGAAGTTGGGAGCATGAAGCTTTCAATTATGCCTAGATCTGAGAACCAGAAAGAAGAAGATAGAGAGAAGCTACGATATATATTACCCGAGTATTTCTCGGATTAAGCTCATGAATGCTGCCATCTCATAGGCTCGTGATTCATAGTCACTCTCTTGATATAATGTGATAAATAACATGTTTTTTAGTTTGCCTATTGTCATTGTCATTGAGTGAAAACTTACTAGGGGCAGCAATCTAAGTAACTACACTACCAGATACACGCATGGGTACCAGAAGCATCTATGAGCATGCGACTGGTGGAGGAGACAGGCCCTCGAGGACAACTGTAGGTAAATGTCGGAGAATATCGGTACTGTCGGGGACTGGTGAAAAGAAATGGGAAAATCTTGTATTTGCAACCTAACTTACATAAGTACTTAGTGCATAGAATATTATGGAATATTTTCAGTTTTCAACTAAGTTTGGCGTGAGTATGTGGTCTGTAAGTAGTACCAAGTTATGCTGATAGTACTTATGAGCAGTAAAATTAGCTTTCAAGTCCGACCCCAACGCTAGACCGGGGCCCGCATATCTGCATCAATTCCACGATCTGTCAAATCAGAATCCACCATCTTGATTAGAACGAGCTCCTAACTGTTCAACGAGCTCCTTACTGTTCCGAAGGAGGTGTCATGAACTTGATAATTATAATTTTGGGAGTTTAAATCATCACGCCAAAAGTACAAAAAAACAGCTCCGATGAAAAATGGGCTATTATACAACTTTTCGCACAATAAACTGTTTATGAGTGAAAATTTGAGTGGAAAATGATCATTCAGTCAAGCTGCCTAGTATAGTGAAAATGCACATATCGGTAGAGTATTCAGATGGAATGAAAAAATAGTTGAATTCTGACCTATCACAGCTACTGAAATGGTAAATGATTTGCCACATATTGCAAGTCAAATCAGTCAAGGTGAAATATCTGGTATCAGTATGTCAGAAAAACATTCTGAAGAGGAAGGAATCAATTGAGGCTGCAATACATCTTAAAACAAGGCTTTTCAGCTGGAATTTTGGATATAGTGAAAAGCTGTATGAATGATTATATACATCAGCAAAACCTGTATTTTTGCCAATACATTTGGAGCATCTCTGGAGCAAGGGTACCAATTCCAGGGAGCTCTGGAGCTCTCTGGAGAAGTTTGACAGCTTGATTGACAGCTGTCAAGCTCTGGAGCTCTCTGGAGACCTTAAGCAAAAATACAGGTTTTGCTGATGTATCAGCAGAGCTGAAAAGTTGCTACTGCATCTCTGGCTTGATGCAAACACATGACGCAGGCATGTTGGTGCATCAGAAGCTGAGGTACCATTGAAATAGCAGACTCGGAATAAATCCAGGAACTACATGGGAGGGACATATGTAGATGATGGTTTATGAAGTGACATGAGGGGAGCCTCTTGATCTTGTACTACCATCGTCTCGGGTTTCTCCCACGCTTGTGGGGCGAAATTTCCGCTGGGGAGATGGCATTGAGCAAGGGGGCAGCTATAGGCCGCACCCTGCTAACCATACAGAAAACTTTCTACCTTCTTTTTCAGCAGGACAATTAGCTAGTCACAACACTACCCCTCAGAGAGGCTCTAGATTGGTGAATTGGGTGGATTCACTGGCATGCATCTAGATGTCACTCTCCTACCTGGGGGCCTAAATTTATCTCTTCAGCTCCTTCTCACCCTCTGATCACTCATTCACACTCACCACATCTTCAATTTTTGAAGCCACACCATCACTCATAAACCCAATTCCATCTAAAAACCACTTTGTTGGCCCAGGCCCATGGTGGTACCATTTCAGCTGACCTGAAATGGAATCATTCAGCCGGCTTGGGAAATTTATGCTTTCAGATCAGCTGACGCTGGTCACTTCAGGCCCGGTCTGAAAAATATTGTTTCGGAAACATGCAGAAACTTCAAACTTCAGATGATACAAATATATTTTCTTCTTAAGTTGTATGAAGCATTTATTTTCTATACTACTCCGAAAAAGTACATTTTCCTTAGCTATTGAAAGAATCCATTTCACACCTAGCTGGAGCATAATTATTGGCAGTGTGTCTTGCGTATCAAGCTTCAAGTCTAGCTTTGGTAACAGCCTTCACATGAACAAAGTTATGCCACAGGCAGGCAATGTTGAGCCCTTTAAATCTTCTATTCATTTGATTGGCCAGCAATTAATTACGTATCAATATTCACAACTAGGAATGGTAATGACCTTCACACTGTGCTACAGCGAACTGCTTCATCTTTCCCCAACATCAAGTCCTCATATGTCTGAGTTCCTAGTGATTCGTAAACCGTGGAACTGCACGACTCCTTTTTGGTCCATCAATGGCTTGTGCTGCTGATGAGAAAACTGAATTCATCTGACATTCCCAAGATTACATTTAGTGTTCCACATGGACTGTTCTATTCTGAGTTGTGAGATTTTGGGGTTAATTTAAAAAAAAAAGAATTCACCGGATTCTAGACGCTTATAAGATCATGCCTATTTGATACCTTGTTGTCAAAGGCCTGCCTTTTTCGACTTCCTGTTAACACTATTTTTTTCTGGTAAATGCTCCAGGTTCTCCGGGCCACAACTTTACTGACGATAAAGTGGTAAATCAGACTCAGCTATGCACATATCATGGTCATCTCTGTGCACATTGGCGCTGATTGCAAGTCGCGTACCAATGCTGGCTGGCCTAGGGATCCCTGGTCAGCTCGAATCCAGAGGCGTAACAACAGGAAAAATTAAACCAAAAGTATTCATCCTTGATATGGTGTGTGCACGACCAATCTCTCAGATTCGTCAACTTCTCACTTGAATTTGCGCTAGTTCGATAGCGAAGCAAATACTTGGTATAACATCCCAGAATTCAACCTCCTTGCAAAAAACATCACAGTGCCCGGATTCTCCCCTCTCTTCCCAGACGCTCACTGTACGGAGGATGGTGATATTTGCCAAGTTGTCACAGGGGAGGCCGAGATAAATGCAGCAAGTACTGTGTCGGCGCTGGTCCATTCATCAGTGTTTGACCTAACTACCACTTATTGGCTTATTGCTGGAATCGCGGGGATCAACCCGAAGGTCTCCACAATAGGCTCCGTTACTTTTGCTCGATATGCAGTCCAAGTCGCGCTCCAGTACGAGATTGACGCGCGCGAAAAACCTGCTGACTTTCCGACTGGATATATCCCGCAGGGCTCCTTTACTCCCGAGCAATATCCTGGAGAACTGTACGGTACGGAGGTCTTTGAACTTAACACTGCTCTACGATCATTGGCTGTAAAATTTGCCAAAGCTGCGGTGCTGGATGATAACAAAGCGGCGCAAGAGGCTCGTGCCCTCTACGGAAATGATTCCGCTTTCGTAGCGGCTACGTTATCTCCTAGTGTTGTGGAATGTGACACCGCGACGTCCGATAATTTTTGGATTGGTGATCTCTTAGGGGAGGCGTTTGAAAATACAACGACTCTCTTTACAAACGGAACCGGTGTCTACTGCACAACCCAACAGGAAGATAATGCCACGCTTGAGTCTCTCCTGCGAGGGAACTTGGCTGGCCTCATAGATTTCTCCAGAATCATCCTTATGCGCACTGCGTCAGACTTTGACCGACCATACAGTGGACAGACAGCTATAGCGGCTTTGTTTGAAGCAGACCCAGGATTTAATTCCTCCATTCTCAACATACGTCTTGCGGGTGTGAAAGTAATTGAGGGGATTATAAAGGAGTGGAACCCAACATTCGAGACAGGTATAAAGGCTGGAAACTACATTGGTGACATTTTTGGTTCTCTGGGGGGGAACCCGATTTTGGTCCTGGTAATATGTTCGGTGGTAAGCCAGCCACGACAAACTTGTCTAGGAGGAAAAGCCGGATGAAACGACGAGCGTAGTTTATCCGAGTCGATGATTCTACTACTTGATACGTTATTCAACCACGATCGTGTTATCTTCTGTATACTTGATAGTCACCTCATCTTTATCATAGTTCAGTCACCGACTCAGCGATCACTGAAATTTTTCTGAAAGCTCACTGATTATGCAAGCAGATTCCATGGACTTTTGAATTTTGTATTGTATCATAAAGGACATACTGTACGCTTTCGAATTTAAGTTCAGTAACGCGTCACGCGTGGTCCTGAACTGGAGAGATTTGTATCTTCGTAACGCGTAACATATAGGTCTGAACTGGGTTTTTTCGGAAGCTGAAAATTACACTAATTTGAGCTATTTTTTTGCAATTTTTCACTTCTTTTGGAATCCGAAAGACTTTTTTGGTAGATTTAAGTGTATGAGGAGCTACTTTCGGCCATAGAACAGGCTTCAAAGGGTCTCGCGCAAGAAGAACCATTTTTGGAAGTGAAAACTTTTTCGGAAGACAACAATTGCACGTGGAAGAAGCTTTGCAGAAGACTCCGAGCGGATGAAACTTTTGGGTCAGTTCAGACGTAAGTACATGTAAGGTGGCGTTGCGCCTGGACTCAGGAGGAGCGCCTTTTCTGTGAACTGGGCACTCATAGTACTATTTTGGCGGCCGGCTATGCCGGCTGAACTGAGTTCATGTTCATAACGCCATCTGCTGGCTGTTGAACTATGAACTGAATGAAGGTAAGGCGTAACGCGTAACATTAAGTGAACTTAAATTCGAAAGTGTACAGTATTACGCCAGAATATATCTGAAACTGTAAAAATGTAGCAAAATTTGTGCTCTGATGTCACGTCTGGAATGGAAGCCACCTTTTCAAAAATTTCTCTAAATACATCATACCACTTCAGGTAGTCTATTTTTTAAGTATCGGCCGCTTGGGCACTTGTGTCTTATTACTAATCTTACATAATCTTGGTGCCCTGCCGAAACCATACCAGTGTCTTTGTTTCGATGTTCAACATGCATTTAAGTTGTTTTATGGTTTCCTGGCCTACACCGGTGTAATATTGCCTTATGAATGCCTAACACTCCAAAATCTTCACTTTCCCTTGAAATAATGGCTGAAATTAACCAAAAATTAACACTAAGTACTCACTCTCTTCTGATAGCAAACTTGCATGAATTTATTCAGATTAAGCCCTTGACTTAAGAAAGTCATCTAAGAACTGAAATTCATTGCATTTATGCTTTCGCAATGCAGCAGATTGGAGGAATACGGTGTTTTGGCAGCGTTCCGAGTTGGACCGAGTCGGATCGGAGGAGATTACATCAGATATCGGCGTCTAAATACAAGTGCCCAAATGATCCGCCTTAGGTGACAGACTCTCTACACATCGTTATGATCGTGTAGTTGTCTGTTTATAAGAGACTACACTTCAGGTGACCCTTTTGAATGGGTGGCTACCAAATTACCGTGGATTTTGAAACTCCGCTACCTCATCGCTACCTTAGCCTTACCAAGTTAACTTATTCAACTTATTTACCTCATTACCTTATTCTACCTTGCATGTTTCCCAGTCTGTGACAACCTCTAAAACACCAGAATTGACTGGAAGTGTTTAATTTTAGTCATATAAGGCTTCATTGGCATGGCAATAAGTAGCCAATAAATTATTCATAACTCATAGATCTTGTCTCAACAACAATGCACAATTAGCCAGCAATTAGTATGACCAGCAACTATAAATGTATTGGAAGCTAGCCTATAGCCTAATATACACAATCACAGACATCCCCAACTCAGATCTAAGGGAAGGGAGGGTCTTGTGCACAGCAATCAGTCAAAAAGTCGTCGAAAATGATGCTTTTAGGAAGGTAGTTCCCACGCGCCACATTTTACTATGTTTTCCCTCATTCATGAAACATCTGCTTTTGCTGTTTGCTGGTTATCATGCATCAGCAAAACCTGTATTTTCACTTAAGGTCTCCAGAGTAGAGGTGAGCACGAATATTTACTTACAAAATCAACTATTTATACTCGGATAAATACTCGAGTATCTTCAGTTATAAACACTCGAGTAACGAATATACACAAATACAAGTATTTCGGGACAAATACTCGAATATACTCGTTACCCGGAAAAGTAACCGGAATTTTTTGTGCTGGGCTGGCCAGCAAAAATTCCGGTTACTTTTCTGGGTAGCCAGTATTCATTGAAAAAGTTATATTCAAGAAAAAATATAATTGACTTATGTACTTAGCTGTTTACATACATTTATGGATAAATAAACTTAGTATAAGTTTTGGAACATTGTTTGGATAGGTATATACATGTATGGTTAGGTAAATATAACAAAATCCATATGGCTTAGTGGTTGTAAGTGGTTGTCGGCGCCGACTCTGGAAGGAAGGAAGGAAGGTTTTATTACATGGCATGGTCCAAGTGCTGAACGCCGGATCGTCCGGAGATTATCCCAGTGCGGCATTAGCACTTTCGTCTCCGGGACACCTGGAGAAAAACAACGACGAGCTCACAGCTGCCTCAATATGGAGACACTGCTGTAGATCGTTGTCCCACCACAGGTGCCAAACTACTTGAAACATACATAAGCTCTACATACATACTATATACCTGGGATTGTAAGTATCATTAGTATTAAAAGTCTCGATGCCCACCACAACAACGAGCCAAGCTCAAATGTGTTCAAGTATTGTAGTTCAAGTGCCATAACTATAGTATGCACTTGTGACTTGCCGCCGCACACCAAATGAAAGTGTAAGCTCGGCGACTGGTTCCAGAGAACTCATAACCAACGGCGAATGTTTGATTTGGCTCTTCCGAGCATGGCCAGGAGGCCATTTAGTCTAAAGAAAAGAAAGAAAAAAAAGCTGGAACCTGATTATCGACCATGCACCCTTGTGACTTGGCTCTTTCGAGCACGTCTGCAATGCAGAAATCGGAGTCAAGTGGGCCAGCGGGCCATTTATACCAAGGTGAAATTTTTGGAAAATCATCAAGCTCATCATTGAAAACGACGCCAGCAAGACAAATCCAACAAAAAAATGTTCCGGAACCTAGAATTCGAGGAGACAGTAACCTTGAGAACTTCTTTCCGAAGTTTACAAGGATCCAATAGTAGGATAGGATTGGATTCGTCAACAAAACTCGGATGACCTTTGGAGAATGGCACCCCATGACAGCGTCAAAATCTTAGCCCAGCTGTAGAGTTCACCTCCTCTGGGACTTATACAAGTGGTGAAAATGTCAATGGCATATATATATTGGTACACGGAGAGTGGTTCCTTCTACAATCTAGTAGATACAATGCACAATCCTTGGGTTCACCAATCTTGACTGTAGCCCTGGCAAAAATGCCTCTGGTAGAGTGGAGGGTACTCACTGTGATGTTTCAACAGTTTCAGCGATATAGATCAAGACTATCCCACCAATGGAAGACCCAATTGTTATGAAGCCCACAGCCGTCCCTCGCTTCCGTGTGAACCAATGTGGGATAATGCTGATAGCGGGTCCGACAATCATGCCGCAAGCGAACCCGAGAACGATTCCTTGATTAAGGTCAGGCCTTCCGACGATAGCTAACCAGCTGAGTTCAATTCCCGGCCATGCCAAAATTGTATATATGTATTGTAGCCATTTTGATACATATTGAGTACTAATAGTGAACTTATAAGTACTGTTAAGTTGTTATTTCTATGCCCAAGTTGAGTATTAGCTATCTACAAGTATTCGTGAATATTCGCAATTAAATGACCACAAATATTTGTGGTTCTGAAACAGATATTTCCACTCGAGTAAACATTCGTGTCACAAATATATTCGTCAAAAAATTTACTCTATTCACAAATAACGAATACCAAATATCCATGAATATTTGCAAATATTCGCTATTCGTGCCATCAAGTCCAGAGAGCTCCAGAGCTCCCTGGAATTGATACCCTTGCTCCAGAGACACTCCACATGTATTGGCAAAAATACGGGTTTCGCTGATATATAGACAATTATGTGAATACATTGACACATCTTGACACATACAACCAATTACTCTGAGTAAGCACTTTAAACCCAGCCACCCAAAGTAAACTAAATCGGGCAAGCCGACAGTGTCATGATCAACTTTACTCAATATAGTAAATCTACTCAAGCTGACCAGTATTATGTCATCGGGAAGGCCAATTGGAATGCGAAATGAACCTGGACATTTGGCGGGTGGTGCAAGGGAAGGTGCTGGCACATGGGATTTAGAAAATAACTCACTGAGCAAATTTCCGCACTGAAATATTTTGATAAGCCACAGATGGCAAATCGCAAATCACGTGATAATTCTCACGCTCAATTGCAGCTTATCGGAAGTCACGTGAAAATTTCAGTGCAGAAATCTGCTCAGCTAATTTTTTTCTAAATCCCATGTGAAGGCCTTCAAGGGTCAAGAGCACTACTAATCACAATAAAAGTGAGTGATTAGTGCGTCTGGCATGCAGAAATCTATGCTTATAGAGTCTACTCAGTGAACTTGTGGAGCAGTACACTTCATGGGGATCCAGGTGCTGCTGTTGGTGGATCCAAAATTGCACCAATCTTTGATACTATTTTATATTTATCATCTCTTGCTATTTCTAACATCCTGCATAGACAAGCAGGCATCAAAGCAAAAGGAAAAGGAAAAGGAGACTGCAGCTGGGACTACCAAATCAACATATCAAAGCAATGAAAATCCTGATCTTTTGTGATCATAGAAAATTGCTCTGATTATTTCCAATTCTCAATTTGTTTTTTACAGAAAGGGCACAACAAAATCTGAGAAACAAATTTCCTTTTTCTTTCCTCCATGACTTTAAGGAACAGCGGAGTACAGTACAGACTCTCAGCAGATAAACTTTGATGCTGTTCTTGAAGACATTGTTGAGCAAGTTGAGCAGCCTGGTGAGGAAGCAGAAAATGAGGAAAATACCTGACTCAAGGATGGAGTTGTGAATTTCATTTGTCCAATGTAAAGGACAGAGTTGATCAAGCCTTAAAGAGCAAGACTAGGCCTTCCTGCTATGTTTCAGGAGGATTTTTCATAAGACCCTCCTCACTTTATTTTGCATTTAAATAGGCCAGATTGGCAAACAGACTGGAAACACTGCTAGCATATTTGCCTTCAGTTTTTCTCTGGCTTCCATTTGAACTGGGGAAGAAGATACAGTCCTCTGCACCAATCACAATTGTTCTAAGAAAGGCCAAAAAATGTCACCCAAAGGTTGGAACATAACACCTATTGCTAGAAGAGTTCATCAGCAAAACCTGGGTGTTTGCTACATCAATCCACAGCAACCCACAGAACTCACAGCAACTCACAGTTCTGTACAGTTGTCAGTGCTGTGGCTTCTGTGAGTTGCTGTGAGATGCTGTAGGTGTCAACGGACATGACAGCTGTCATTGGATGATCAGGGTCCTTTGGGCCCTATAAAATCAGCATGTTGCTGCGTCACATCAACTTTGCATTCAACTTCTTCCCCTGCATTAAAGCTCACCTTATTAGAGTTTTGTACCTAAACAGGAAGTAGCAGCAACAGGACTTAGTGGTACAATCACACAGATTGATGAGGGACAACAGTGGTATTACAGGGTATGGTACCTAGGCTTATATACAGTCCTATGTACAAATGATATATCAGGCAGGTAGCTACTGCATGAATACTTGTGGCTACTGTCCATACAGTAAAGTGGGTACTGCAAGATAGTAAGTGGATATGGTGAGAGACTATGTGGAGTCTGCGAGACAATAACAGTGGAGTGCATGGGATGGTGATACAAACAAGTGAATACTACAAGAAAGTGTTCCATGTATAGTTCAATAAGATAAGATATATTTACCTTTGATATTCCAACACTCCCCTTCAAACATTTGCTAATCCCATGGATGCTGCAAAGTGTTTGGCTTTCATTGAAGGTAAGGCTTGGTGAAGATGTCTGCTGTCATGTTTCTGGTAGGGCAGTAAGTAAGATGAATTTTACCTTCCTCAATGACATAGCAGATGAAGTGGTATCAGATATCAATGTGTTTGGTCCTGGCATGAAAACAATCATCCTTTGATGCAATGGTGGACTGATTGTCTGACATGATCAGTGTTCTCATTAAGCCCTAAGTCTTAACTTAACTTAAGACTTAATATACCCTTAAGCCTAACCCTTAGCTTGAATCAGTAAAAGTCCTAAGTCTTAATTAAGGGCGCTTAGCAAAATTCACGTGATAACTCAGTAGGCGCAGGGGCGTCAAAATCTCTGAAAATCTTTACAAGCTGACTTTGGCTGACTTTGGAAAAATATAGAATGAATAATACAAAAAAAACTCGGAAAATTGGACAAAGAATCATTGCCACTTTCTGATTTTTTTTGGACGTGATGCATGATAAGAAATTGGTTGAAACAGCACATTATTTGGATGGGGCACTCAATAAAAGTGAGTTTGAGAGCTCTGGGGTAATTACATGGAGTAGTATAGATCTTTTGGTGGTACTGTAATGCCTGAAGTGGTAATTTTTTGTAATTTTTTGCACCCTTAATTAACCCTTAAATAACACCCTTAAATTGCCCTTAATAAGGTTTAAGACCTTAGGATCAAAAAATTCCCTTAATAACCCCTTAGGTGAAAACACTGGACATGATAGGGATTGCATGAGTAATGGGACCAAAGATTTCCAATAAAAGATCTCTGAGCCAGATTGCTTCCTTTGCTGCATGGGTCAAAGGGATATACTCAGCTTCCGTGGTAGATAAAGAAATGGTATCCTGTTGTTTCGACAACCGAGATACTGCTCCGCCATTCAACATAAAAACATACCCGGAAATAGCATGTCAGTCCTCTTGGGACATACCATCCGCATCTGTGTAGCCTTGGACTGTTTCATGGTTGCTTGTACTGAGCCAAAAGTCTCGAGTGTATTTGAGATAGGCATAGACACAGTGTACACCATTCCAATGAGTGATGCCAGGGTTTTGTGAAAAGCAAGCAAGGATAGAGACTGCATACATGATGTCAGGTCTTGTAGCAACGGATAAGTACTGGAGTGCACCAACGGCCTCTCTGTATGGTTTGTTGCACATAAAAGCAATATCCTCAACCATTTTGGGTGACTGGTCTTTGGTGAGGTGGATGTGGGGATCAAATGGAATAGAGAGTTGCTTTATATCTGAGAATCCATAGCGAGAGAGTATGGCATCAATGTATGACCACTGGGATAAGTGAATTGTCCTGTTATGGAGAGATCTCCAGATCTCAATCCCAAGTAGCCAATGGATTTCTCTGGAATCAACAACTTCAATTGTTGTCCCAATATCTTTCTTCAATTTCTCCATGATGGCCAGTGTTTTTGTAACCAATATCATGTCATCAACATGTATGAAATGATGGTGAAGGGATTAGTGCAATAGAAAACAGCATGATCAAAATCAGACTGTTCAAACCCCAGTTGGGTCATGATTTCCCTGAATCACATGTACCATTGTTGACCAGCTTGTTTAAGTCCGTAAAGTGCGAGTTTAAGCGGTAAAGTTTGACCTGGTTTTACCCCTATATCAATGCCTGGAGGTGCCTTTATAAAAATGCTTTTGTTGTTGTCCAATTTCCCGTAAAGGTAATCAGATTTTACATCCATCTGGTGAATAATCATGCTCTTCTCAGCTCACCTGAGGCAGTAATCCTATTATAATACAGCCCAATAACTACTCGTGGCCACGGAAAGTGACAGGCCAGCAGTTGTCAGCCTCATATTTTCAATACCCTCTCATCAGTGCTACAGCTAACCCATGCACTCCAAACTTTTTTTGGAGGCAATCTACCTTGATATAATATTGCTATCAACTCAAAATTCTGTGTATCCTCTCTTAGAATTCAAGACAGTATCAACAACCTGGTGTGTGACAAATCCCCAGCCTGTCACTTTCTGTGGCCACGAGTATTCTCCCTGCTAAAATAGCAGAGATAGACATATTGTAATATGCCCAATAGTGCTGCAGCCCACCAGGGCCAGTTTAAGGTTAGGGTTGATTAGGGTTAGGTTAGGGTTAGGTTAGGGCTGGTTAGGGTTAGGCTAGGGGTTAGGTATTAGGGTAAGGGTTGAGGATATATATAGGGGTCCGGGGGCTTGCCCCTGGGTTAGGGTTAGGTAGGCACAGCAAAGATTACATAATCAAAAAAGTATCCATTTTTACCACAGTCCCTTGTTCACTAGATATGGAAACCATCAATATGGACTGACTAGCTGAGATTACAATACAAGTTATCAGGCTGTATTACAATACATCTATGATAACTTATTGGGATTTATTATAACGAAATTACTGAACCAGCTGTTTCCCATTTCAATGGTAATGCCTTGGGAGGTGTAAAATAAGGCTACATCATCCAACATAGCATTATCAATGTCACCTGTATATGGTGATGTTGAAATATTCAAGACAATATTTGTCTCATCACATCTGGTAATGGATGCATAAAGTCCCGGAGTTGTGAACAACTCTGCTGTTTGTAAGGTAAAGCAATGCTGCTTCACCTTGTGAGTACCCGCTGCTGTAACTGGGGCATGGTTACTTACTAGTAACCATCCCCATACATTACAGGTGAGGGTATGATCATCATGATCATACAGTACTTTACGCCATTAGTACATTGGTTGGGGTACATCTGGATGTCCTGTACCCAATCCTCTGGTGAATCATGTTTTGAGGGATTTTTAATCCCATGTACTTGAGATGTAGCACTTCAGGCTGCCCCAATTTATATCTTGCTAGATAGTCTAAAGTGTAACAATCCAGTATCTAATATGATCAAAATCCACAGGAAATCCAGGGGCCCTGCCTGGAATCCATATGCCCCTCCTGGAATCCATACGCCCCTCCTGGATTCCATGCATGTTGCATGGATTCCATGTACTAGTAAATATAGTAGTGTATGGAATCCATGCACTAGGAAATATAGCAGTGTATGGATTCCATGCACTAGTAAATGTAGTAGCGCATGGATTCCATGCACTAGTAAATGTAGTAGCACATTGATTCCACGCACTAGTAAATATAGTAGCAAATGGATCCATGCACTAGTAAATATAGTAGCGTACAAATTCCATGTACTAATAAATATAGTAGTGTATGAAATCCATGCACTAGTAAATATAGTAGTGTATGGATTCCATGCACTAGTAAATATAGTAGCCAATGGATCCATGCACTAGTAAATATAGTAGCATACAGATTCCATGTACTAGTAAATATAGTAGTGTATGAAATCCATGCACTAGGAAATATAGTAGTGTATGGATTCCATGCACTAGTAAATGTAGTAGCGCATGGATTCCATGCACTAGTAAATATAGTAGCATATGGATTCCATACACACTGCATGGATTCCATGCATGTCGCATTAGTACTAGTTCAACCATTAGATTAGTTACTAGTACAACTTATTGGTACTGGTTCAAACATTAGATAGATTAGTTACTAGTCCAAGTGATTAATGCTAGTACCACCATTAGATTAGTTACTAGTCTGAGTTATCAGTACTAGTACCACCATTAGGTTAGTTACTAGTCCAAGTTATTGGTACCAGTACAACCATTAGCCTACTTACTAGTATGACCTTAAGCACTGTTGCCTGCCCTCGCGGTGCTTATGAGCGCTTATTTATCCAAAAAATGTTGGGAATCAGGCTTGATAAATCCTTGAAAAATCATCAAAGATCATTGAAATATTTCGGCATTGTTGTTCCACCCCCCGGTGCATATGGGCACATACAGTGACGGCGAAATCAAATCCACACCCCCGATTTGGAAGCCACATATGTCACCTGCGCTAAAATTATTCAGACTGTTTTTCACCACATTTTTTTGGCAATACTATAATATCATGACTATGTACTGTATTCTACACTACTTTTGGTGTTAATACAAGACCATGTATACCAGAAAATGGCTAATTTTTGCTGAGAGGTACGGTGATTTGTGTGGTAAGCGCCCGTGACGTATGCGGCTTCCAAATCGGGGGTGTGGATTTGATTTCGCCGTCACTGTATGGGCACTCATTTTACTGCAGAACATTGGGAATTGAGCTTGATAAATTCTGGAAAAATCATGGAAAATAGTCAAAATATTTGGGCATTGTTATCCCGCCCACCAGCGCTCATGGGAGTGTGGGAATTGAGCTTGATAAATCTCGGAAAAATACTAAAAAATCATGAAAATATTTAGGCATTGTTTTACCACCTCCCATTGATTATGGCACCTCATGCCCAAATGTTGTCATGTGACACTGTCACACTACATATACAGCATACCTTAACCATAGCTCTCCTTGTGTAATTCATCCTCATTGTAATCAAAAGTTTAATTTGTAGTTTGTGCAACAGTGTCACATGCGGACTGATGGGATCAGCAGAGGTAGGTTGCTGGGTGTAGATGAGAAAGTCATCACTGTAACTATCAATCATTATTTCACAAATTTCAATTTTTACTGTGTGACTAGGGTTTGGAGATACAATTCATTAAACTGCAAATAAATCATAAATTGCATTGCATTGTACTGCAAAATGTATCACTAGAGCTTGTACTGATACACAATTTAAATCAGTACAGGTTTACAGTTTATTCATGATCCAAATATTCCTTAAACTGCTTAGAATCAGTTTAAATCAGTACATATTTACACACAGTGGAACCTGTACAAACCCTTCATTATATATATAAAAGAAGCTGAAAGAGTACTTTCCTTACTTGAATCTTGATCAAGATACATTTTTAATAGTATGTAGTGAGTACCGGCAATGCCTGCAAAATTGGTGTCAGTTTGTACTTATTTGTTTTATGCCGTAAATTCGAGCATTGAAGGCACAGTACCTTCAACATTGATTCCATTGTTCATACACATCATTTGAAGCTCAAAAGTTACATTTAAGGAACAATTAGGCTATCTATACAATATCCATAAGAAAAACACGAAACAGTCATAAAATCCAGTGGTTTCATCCTTGTTTTGCTCAATATTTTGATTAAGCGCTCAATCCCGAAGCCTGATCTCACTGAAAAATTGTTTGTGTCCTGCAGCTCTCAAATCTCCACCAATTCCCTTCGGGTAAAGTGCATCCTGATGAGCTCAATATTTTATTTGAAGTCTTGGAAACAGATTTTATATAAGTTGTCCCGTTGTCTTTTGCTGGCAGGATCTTCAGTTACATGAAATTTGAAAAGAGAGATTTAAAAAATCTGCTTCCAACACTTCAAGTAAGACTACTTTCTGAGTATATCTTGCAAAAAAAATTATATACTTGAGTGTGTGTTGGAGCCTGTACAAGCCCAACTATCCATGAGCGTGCCAATTGCCTAATTTGTAGATCAAGCAAACAAGACCAAAGTTCGCCAAAATTGGAGGCATTGCCAGTACTCATATGTAGGTATTATTAGTACTTCCTATAACATGATTACTGTAAGAAAATACTCATCTAGCATTGAAATAGTGTATAAATAATCAGTTCATATCAGTTTATACTGATCTATACCAATTTGAATCTGAACTGATTTAAACTACATAAATTGTATTGTACTGCACTGGTTGTATCAGTACAATCAGTACAGATACACAGTTTAACCATTTTTCAAGATATCTTGTACTGGTGCAATTCATGATTTATTAGATTTGGGCCAAATAAATTGAATTGAATTGTATCTCAAAACCCTATGTGTGACAGTGTCACATGACTATTACTATACTTTGCATGCACTACTATATTTACTTGTGCATGGAACCCAGGCGGGGCCCCTGGATTTCCTGTGGATTTCAATCATATTAGATACTGGATTGTTACACTTTGGACTATCTAACTAGTTACTTCTCCTGGTAGACTGGAATGAACAGCAGAGCAAGCCTTCAAGTTTTAATAGCATCTGGAGAAATGATTGATAATTTAGAGATGGGCATGAATATATGCATGAATATTTGTTTGTTTGGTGAATAGCCACTGAGATTCTGGTCAGAATGAGTGAAATTAGTATGCAAATTGGTGGAGAAATAGTTGAGCTACATCCTGATCAAATTTTTATTATACTTGGATTATTTCCCCATGCTCCAGTGACCAAAATATGCTCAAAAACCACGAATATATTTGTTTTGTGCATTTTTAGTATTCATGGAGTTTCTTTGGTGGCTGGAGCATGGGGAAATGATCCAAATGTGATAGAAATTTGACAAGGATGCAGCTTAACTACTCTTTCATTAATTTGCATACTGTGGTACTCATTCTGTGCAGAACTCCTATGGCTATTCATTGAACATTGCCCAGCACTCAGGTATTGACGAATATATTCGTGCCCATCTCTAATTGATATAGACTTGCCGACCTTTGAGTCCTTTATTGACAAAGTCCCACTGCTGAAATTCGGGGTTGGCTGCATGAAAAGGTTATGGTATTGAAGGTAAGTTTGGTTTGAATGGATAACCCAATAGGTAGAACATCTAGACTCAAAATAAACAGTAATGAGATTGGAACAGATGTTGAAGAAGAATAGCTAACCTCCACAATAAAGCATCCAAATTACTAACATTTTTGCGAAAGCTGTGCCCACAAGGGAACCAAATAAACTTACCAGAAGCAAGCTGAAACACGGGTGTTGCAAAGCAGAGCTACTGGTACAGGGAATGAGGGGCAGCAGGTAGAATAGATATTGTCAGTATGCTTAAAAGCCATGGAGCGCTCAGTTGATTATGCTGTGGAGATCAAAACAAACAGCAAACATACAAACCAGTTGATACAGAGCACTCAGTCAAGTCCACTGTGGAGAGCAAAATGAACTGCGGACATGTGAAACCAGCAAACAAAAATAGCAAATGTAACAGTAAATATAACAAGCAATAGAAAAGGTTTATTGGGAGAAGGGCAGGTGTACAGTGACAACAGCAGGTTATGTAGTAGTGTGACTGGAATATGTGGCTTTCACTTCCAATACAGCGACAAGGAAGCACAGCACAAGCATCCTGGATGCAGGGGAAACAGCATGAGGATAGAAGGGAAAAAACACACCTGGATATACTGTAGCATCCACCATTCCCTTAAATTTTGCATAGGAACAGCATGTACCATGTAGCAGAATGAAGTCACAGAGAACAATCGTAGGCTGGGACAGCGGCAGCGCCTAAAGCAATTGCATAAGGCCAGAGGCCTAATAGGCGCGCAGGGTGTTTAGAGTATATGACATCATTCCGATCAATCGGAGTGCTACGAATCAAACAATACCGGCTGAAGAGGGGTGATTTAACCTTCGTAATGCATACACGTTGAAAGTGCAAAAAAATTCGCTCAAACAAAATACTAACTGATTTATACAATTTTGTGTAAAAAATCACTTGTGAGTGAAAATTTGAGTGAAATTGGATTATTCAGTCAAACGGTCTTTTTGAGTGAAAATATACATATCAGTACATTATTCAGATAAACTGAAGAAGGGCCTGAATTATGGTATATCTGAGCTCCTGAAATGGTAAATGATTTATTATATATTGCAAGTCAAATCATTCTGAGTGAAATATTTCCTTTCAGGTGTATTTTCAGACAATATAAAAATTTGTGTGAATAATCATATTTCAGAATAACTGAAAAGCCACAACCACATTCATTTGTGGCTTTTCAGTTACTCTGAAATATGATTATTCACACAAATTTTTATATTGTCTGAAAATACACCTGAAAGGAAATATTTCACTCAGAATGATTTGACTTGCAATATATAATAAATCATTTACCATTTCAGGAGCTCAGATATACTATAATTTAGGCCCTTCTTCAGTCTATCTAAATAATGTACTGATATGTATATTTTCACTCAACAAGACCGTTTGACTGAATAATCAAATTTCACTCAAATTTTCACTCATAAGTGATTTTTGACATGAAATTTTATAAATTAGCTAGTATTTCATTCGAGCGGATTTTTTTGCACTTTCGGTGTGATAACATCAGCCTTTGAACTATGATTTTTTGGCACTTATACACCCAAATTTTGCAGCCGGCTATGCCAGGCACTATATTTGAACTGAATTTCAATGTGTCACACTGCCTAACGGCAGCTGAACTCTGAACTGAATGTGTCCAAGCCTCAACGGAAAACATTGGCTGAACTTATTTTCAAAACGATACAGTATCATATATGTGCATTGTGCAGTACAGAGACGACATACACAAGAGTACACGCACAAAAAACGCCTTTGGACCCGAAGGGCATTTGGAAACATGGCACGCCGAGGTTGGTTTGGAAACACCATTTGAACTGATTCGAACTTACTTGGTTAAGTCATGGTGTTTCCCAACTTGGGTTCTCTCAATCATTCTCAAACCGGAAGCTCTGAATTCGAAGCCAACAGATTACCATGATATACGGCGTGGCGCCCACTGTTGCTGTTATTTATTCTGTCCGATCTTGCCTTTGGCTATTTCCCCGTCCAACTCCAGACAAGGGGTGGTAACAGATGAAAGATTGAAAAGCGTATAAGTACTTCAACTTGAAAAAGGACTTGGATCCGATTATGAACTACATACCCTCACTTTTTGACCAATTGTTTACCGAATTAGCACGTTGCAGCTTTATTACTACTACCAATGTTACCCCAAACTGTGAGTTGAACTCCTTCTTTGACCATCGAACGTTATCTTGAAGCTGATACATCATCCGAAGCCTCCATCTTCGACATACTACCTTTAGAAATTTATTTGTCCGTCCTTTCTTTTTGCGATACATCAACACTATTGGATGTGTGCCTCACTAGTAGGGATTTTTCATGCATTGCGACATTATTCCTTTACAGTGTCGTCAAGCTCGTATATCCGAACAGTAGGAAGACGCCAAAACGAGACTCCTTACCTTTATCCATTCACGCAACCTTGACATGGTGCGCTCTCTAGAGTTTACAGGCTCTTGGTTTCAGTTTTGGCCTGCAACTACCGGGTCAGACTGACGTCCTTAACCCGCGTGACATCCTTCTCAACCTCCCATCTCTTGAGTATCTCTTCTTGGGACGTATTCTGCTTCCGTGCGATGTATATCCCAGAAGAGAGGAATGTATATTCCAACTGCGAGAGTTGCGGGTGGAACATTGCACTAAATATCGCGACGAAGATCAGGCAGATGCTTTTTTTGGGTTCTTGGAATCACAGACTGAACTGGAGGAGCTTCACTTTCAAATGTCATCCATCCCCCCTTCAGAATCATTTGCCTTTGTCTGCCCTTCCAAAGTTGAAAACGTTGACCACGTCGTGGTTTTGGGCAGTTCGACTTGTCCAAGGTCGCCCGTTCAGACTCTGAATGCGGAGAGCGTTGAAGTTGTCGATGATGTTACCCTTCAATCGACAGCGCCGAATGGGATCGAGGATTTGACTCTGGACTATAGGTTATTTCTGGAGCTTTCCATGGATGGGCGAATATCCCAAGAGTTTCCTCGACTCAAACGATTGCGTCTGCGTCTGCTCTCAGAGCTAAAGTTTTTCGATGAGGTTCGTCTGCCTTGTGTACTCTTTTCTACGAGCTCGCCATCTAATGGCAATACCCCCTTCAGAAAGCGGAATTCACCACAGCATGTGGCAACATTTTACATTCATTGGGTACCAGTCTCGAGGTGCTAGTCATAGACATTGGTATTCTCGCGATATATGCAGCAAAGAACTGCGTTGACAAACAAGACCGAGCTAGACTCCACAGAGTCTTGATGGAGGAGGTTTCAGCTACTGTTAGATCTAGTGCTGGAACGCAATTGCGCGTAGTTGAACTTGGATTAAATACAAGCTAGCAGGTTTCTGCGTCGGCGTGATGCTATTCGCCGGTAGCTCAGCATTTTCTCCCTGGATTCGACGAGTATGTAGCGTTTATAACGCCCACTTGACGTCAGTCCCTTTCCTCGTAGATATTAGGGCGAATATAAATTATGTATGCTGGACGCCGTACATTCTGCATAACAAAATGAGTTGAGAGTCTCAAAAAATGGAAACGTACAAGGTGGTTGTGATAGCTCAGCTGTGAAGGACACGGACGGAGCATCTTGTCGAATTTGGAAGATGGCCTGAACAAAAACAGGTACCTTACTCTAGTTAGTCCGATTGCAAAACAGACTATTGAACATCGCCCTCAGGTCAACAAGCTGAAAGCCGACAAAAGCAGAAGCTGTGTCAGCCATTGCACAGGCTAGTGAGTGAATCATCGAGGAGCAGCAGAAAATCACTGGAGGTAAATTGATTATACTGCAGTGACCTACTATTTTGAGTACTACACCAATCCCATGGCTATTGTAACCTTTAGTGATCATGAACGATATCAAAAGAGTCGGCTAGAGCATCGAGCGCACGCCCTGAACAACGTCGAGGGAGCGCCAGATCGTAGTTCGGTACGACGGTGCGACCGAACGGAGATCGTGAACCAGCTACGACTTGAATGTCGTATAGGAAGACCTTTTCCAAAGGAAAGGACGAGAATGGTCAATCCTCTTTTGTCATTCGTGAAATCTCCTCTAATCCTTCATCATACGCCCAAAACTCGGCGTCGAGAGTCATTCTCGTATGACCCCTTTGCTGCCCTTCGTGGTCGTGGTCATGGTCGTCTGGATCTGATGACAAACCCATCGACACACCACCCAAAAACCCCTGCTTCACTTTCCTTTCTTCTCTCCTCCACTTCTCCACCTCCTTGCTCCCCTCCCACATCAGCTTGACCATGACATGCCTCAATACACCCCTCACAATCACCCACGCCTGACTCGCGCCTAGGACAAGCAGGAGTATGGTTAGCCCCAGCTCGCGCCACGCTGCAGCATCAGCGTCGTCCCATACGGCATCAGAAAGAGCACGGGAGATCATCTCGATGGGGGTAGCCGTGTCTCCAGTGAGGTCAAACATATACCCGCACGTGCCCGAGCCCGAGTCGTCTCCCAACCGCGGACAAAACAGTCCCACCAGAATGACATTCACCACTGCGCTCCCCCACCCTAGGAACCCCAGCACATCCAGCCACGGGCCAATACTTTCCACTCTATTTGGAATCGCTCGCTGCTCGTGTTGAGTTATGCGAAACGCGTCTTTACGCATTTCCAGGACGTTATTGAGGAGGGCGAGGAGCGGTGCGAGAGGGAATATTGTGGACCAGAGGACGATGTACCCGAATTGGATGACCATCTCGGAGTAGTCGGTGGAGAGGTTGGAAGGGGTTGATGGCAGGGTTGATTCGTGCAAAGCGCGGGCGAGGAGGGGTTGGGGTGAGTTGTGGGTGAAGCCTAGAGAGGAAGTAGAGAATGACCGGAGGTGCGAGAAGGTTCTTTCGAATGGGCTCTGGGGTGTGTATGTTTCCTGGGTTGGAGACTCTGAGATGGGTGAGCTGGGGGGTGAGTCAGACAATTCGTCTAATATCATGTGTTTGGAAGGAGGATGTTTCTTCCATGGTCCGAGTTCCAGCAAGTCCTCCCAGAGCTTCATGAGGTACGGCCAGCCAATCTCCTGTGCACTGTCCATGAGCTGGTTGGTCGCGCAATATGCAAACATCTGTTCTTCAAGCCTCGCGCGATCTAACCTCAATTCTGATCTTCCATCGAATAGGATAGTGCTGTAGGCACTCTGCCCGAGCCATCCGAGAGCGGCCTTTACCATGGCATCCCCAAAAGGTACATAAACTAGCGCGGTCAGAGTGAGACTGAGGTACGCCACGAGAGCAGTGAAGATGAAGGTTTTCAAGGTGACGGAACGATCGTGTGTTGAATGTAAGAAATGGTTCTCCCAAGCTGTAAAGCTTTCGGCGCAAGATTGGAAGAAGGAAATAAGGTGAGGGATGAAAATGGCGTAGAGGATCGTCGGGGTGAATGACTGCAAGGAAGGAAGTAGGTAAGAAAAAGGATATGCAGAGATGCAGAATACGTACAACATACTGCTTCCCGGGACCAGTATAAAAATGTTCACAAAACTCCTCCAAAAAGAAGATCACCGTCATCAACACCGCTAACAGAAGCGCAAACCCAATGATTACCGGCACGCTAGCCAGTATTCTTACTTCTCGCATCCACGCCGAGCCGTCCAAATGAGCGTTCTGCACTCTGGCTTTTTCCACCTTTGTAGCGCCCCGTACGCCGTATTTCAAGGCAATACGGCGTTCTTCTAAGCGCCACCACTCTACAAAGCCAATCGCCCATACAGAAATGAGCAGGGAATATATAGGCGAGTAGGACGCCTCAATGAACCAGAAAACGATCCCGATAGCGGCAGGTACGGCTAGCGCGCGTGTGTATGACTGGATGAAGATGAAATACAGCGACATAGCATCCCCGAAATGGTCCCGAATTTGTTCTCGGGGGACAGAGGCAGTACTAATCCAGTTGTGCGTCCATGCGCGAATCCAGAGCTCGTTGAATTCACGATCATGAAGACAGAAGATGGATTGGATAAAGTCCCAGCTAGGAACCTCAGGATGTATTCCGAGACCGCCGTCAGAGGGGGCAGAAGTAATATAGGCATGAACGAGCCGGATGCGTTCGGAAGGTGAAAGAACATTTTGGTCTGAGACTGGAATGACTGGGAGGCCGGCAAGAAAATCTGTTTCGCTGGCGACAAAGTAATCAGCGGATAGTTTTGAATCAAGTCAACGGAAAACTCACCGCTCTTTGTGAACCAGGACCTTTAAAGCTGTATCCGGACACGAAACAAAAACCAGAATCTGCCCTTCTGATTCACCAGCCCGTCCGGCGGCTTTGAGACCACCATCTTCAAGCGCCTTCAGGAGCGCTCTGTACTTTTGCTCTATCTCATCCACGAAATCCTCTTTTGGTACTTGAACCAAAATGATAACATCGACTTTGGGATCATCGGCTTTGATAGTGTCAAGCATAAGAGGAATAGGAGGAATAGGAGGGAACAGACTGCCCACGCCCACTGTCAGCGCTCTGTTCAAACATCTTCACCGTACGTTATTGCGATTGTCCGAATGATCCGCTGGGCGCTACATTAATTATAGCACAACGCCACGCGGAATACTGAGAGTTTGAGTTATCACATCGAAAGCTAGAAAGATAGATTCTGGAGTGATGATAAGTAGGAGGTGGTGCTTGGTGCTTGGCTTGGGGACGAATATACATACAAAGCTATTTATTCGCCTCAGTTCTACTGTACGTCTCCCAGTCTCCAATCTTCCTAAATATCTCCAAATTTTACACTACGACGACTCGCAGGCGAACTAGTACTAGGTTCCTGGCATGTATCTGGTAGATCCATCTTCGCGAGGTCAGCCTGTGCACTCATCAAAGAAACGAACTTCTCCCCAATCGGCTTTGAATTGAGGTTTAGCTGGCTCTTTCTCCAACGTCGGAAGGCCGGTTTTGAGATCCTCCTGGAAGAAGTTGAGTAGTTAAGCAGTGAAAGCATACTTATATACTTGACAATGGACTTACGATAAGTTTTTCCATCGCTTCGTCCAGTTCTGTGGTGATATCTAGCACCTCAGGCTCGGTCTTGGTGAGATACGAGCTTATTGCAACTCTAGGTCGTAGATTCAGTAAAATTGGACGCTCGTCAAGCCCACAATAGCGTACTCACATTGCGCCGTTAGTCGCCTTGTTTCCAGCTTTTACAAAAAGTTCTTTTTCGCTGATGAAGCTGGCAACGTTTGGGGTTTTCTGTTTGTATGTTGACAGAGTAAAAAATGTGCCCATATCATATATGTAGAGCGAGAAATACTCACTGTACTTATTTCCAAAGACTCTCATAATTTTCCGCATGTTCTTCTTCCCGTTGATAATGTTAACTATTGGCTCAAGTGCTGCAATCCTTTTCGGGTCCGTGTCAAAGTTCTTGTTGTTTTCGAAAAGAGTGCAGATCTCATTGTTGATGTAGGTAGAAAGAAAGTTGAGTTCTAAATGGAAAAAAGTGTGCGTACTGTAAGTGGACACTGGCGAAGTAATAGTCGATTGCTTACCGAAGACATGGTCTATCAAAGGAAACAATATATCGTCACTGTTTGGACTGCAATTTTGAAACTCACCGCATGAAACGCCTCCATTCCGAACATTAGCGATTACTTTATCATCCTTTTTCTTATTGGCCCTGGAAGATGAAGCGTTACTTGGTCACAACCTGGTTTATTATCTCCTGCGGTAGCTCCGTTCAGTGTTCTATCCGTTGAGAGAAACATTGAAACAAACGACATACCAACCCAGGTGTACATATCAACAACCCGCCTAGTCCCTTGGCCATTCTCACAAAGCTCGGCGAAACCTTTGCGTATAGCAAGTCCTTTACCACCGTAGATCTGTGTTTTGCAGACGGACGGACCAGGAATCTTTGGTAATGCAGATACTTTTTGAATTTGAAGGGACTGTAGCACAACGGCGGCAAAGAGGGACACGATAATCCTCATGAGACGGAATGAACTGTGAATAAAATTAGAAATCGTTCAAGTGATTCAATAAAGTGCTCACATGAACCTGTACAACGAACCCAGCTCGCTGTAAGAAAGTCCCGAGTCGAAGTTGCAGAAAAAGAGGCAGTCGCTCTTAAGTATCGCGACCGGGTGAACCATTCAAGAGCCATTTACAAATACTTTTCCGGTGCACAAAGTCTGGCACAGCATACCTTCAGAGTAAGAGCCGTTCACGCACCCACTATGGACTACAAGAGTGCCAGAACGCGAACCATTTTCATGGAGTATATAGAATCCGCCTTGGTAAATTCGAAACTCTGGACTCGGTGCTTGCGCCTAGTATACTTGTGCTGAACTCACCATCGCACTCGGTGATATTGCTATATGTAGCCAATTTGAATTTGACTTGGCGCTACAGGGTGTTTTTCTTCCGAGTCCCCATTATGTCTACGAAAACAGACACAGTCCGTTCAAATCAGTGCAGAACGTGTAGTCCAGGCAGAGGAGTACAGTGTATAGCGATCGCGAGCTCATTGTACATAGTATTGGACAAGCTGGACAAGCTGTTTGGATCCATGCAAGTTCAAGTTTGATGCTGTGCCGGCTAAAAATCTTGGAGTCCACTTGGACACGTCCTTCCTTCCTTCTTGCATAGGGATGTCAGTTTGTTAATGGAGTTACCCAGAATTATAACGAACTACAGGTGCGAAATGAACCTACTACGACGGTTTTTTCCCAATCCTCTTTTTTCTCGACATTAGCTCTAGGAGGACATTCCAAGTGAACAGCTACTCACCACTACTGCTTGTGCCTTTCAAGGCTTAAGCATGTGGGTGTGAGCCATCGCAATGCGTGGCAAGGACGAGTCCGGCCAGTGGTTTTGAGTAGATACATATAGGTGTGGGTCATTGCATTGCATGGTGGAAACATGTCCACAAATTTTCAATGTGTTTATATGTAGCTTAGCCTTGCTTGAAGCCTTGAACTATATTTAACATGTCTAATGGTCTCATAGCCCATTCAAAGGCCTAAGCTCAAATAGGACAAAAAAGATACTTGAATCTAACAGTTCTCTATGGCATCAGAATTCACCAAATATTCCGACTTTTGACTGCTTTGTTCTGATGGCAATTGAATACATTCAGTTCATCAACTTCAACTTTGTGTATGCCAACTTCAACTTTATGTATGCTGTTCTAGTGCAAGTCAAGGGCATTCCAACTTTGGGATCATTAAATGCATCTATGTCCCAACAAGTTTGACTTCTGTGAGACCTGGGAAGTAAATCCTGTACCATTTTGAGCACTTGGTAAATGCATTAAGATTTATAAGTGCCCACTTACAGCATTTTCTGAAAACCTTGGCATACGCCAACTTTTTTTTCAGAAATAAATATTCCGTAATCTCATTTAATCCACAGCCATGGAAATGTTCCCATCACTGCTCAAATGGGCTCGGATGGGCTTCCGGACACACCACTGCCAAATACTGCCCAATTACTGCCTATCTGAAATGGCACAGGTAATGTGAGGGCTTCACTAGCAGTCGGAAGCAAATGGCTCGGTATATATATACTGTGGCTTGGTGCTGGAATAGATAGATAAATTTTGTGGCACAATCTCAGGACATTGCAGATTCACATCTGAGACTCAATGGAAACCACTAGTTTCTAGTTTCATACACCATCACAAGCAGCCCAACAAAAAACTCAAAGGAATGGGTAGGTGACGAGGCCAATGCAGCCATGGAACTTTTGAAAGCCATGTAGGGCCGTAGGCCGCATAAGCACCTTGGTTGAGCACGCACCTAAGGCCTGTCATTACGAAATATTTAACTTTAGAAGAAGTTGGTGCATGCCAAGGTTTTCAGAAAATGCTGTAATGCGTGGTTAAATGACCTTATATAGTACAGAAGCAAACCCCGATCCAACACAAGATACAAGTTACAACCAGACTTCGGGTGAGAAGATTTGAGCAATGTTGCACTCGAGTGCATTGCCAAAGACACTGTGGGCAGAAGCTGCTTGTCATGCAGTTTGGGTCTTGAACTGCACATTAACAAATTCTCTGGGTGGGAAAACTCCATTAGAGGCAGTGACAAGAAAGAAACCTGACTTACGTGGTTTACACGAATGGGGTGATAAGGTCTGGGTCCACTTGGAAAAGGGTGATAAGTTGGGGGGGCGTGTCAAGGAAGGACAGTGGATTGGTGTTAGTGAAAAGAACAAAGGGTTTCAGATTTATTGGCCGGATGTTCGAAGAGTAACCATTGAGCGGAATGTCTACAGTAACAAGACTTCAGTGGAAATTGATCGCGTTGAGGAGGAGGATTGGGAATTCAACTTACTGATTTCAGACAGCCAAACTCCTTCACCTCCAAAACCTGAACCTCCTACATCAAATCCCTCTATTCCACCTCCAGCCCCATCACCACCCAGCAAGCCTACTCCTGCTCCTGAAGAACCTTGTAGTTGCCATGACCAAAAGCCCAGCCAACATGTATGCAATATACTTGAAGGTCGTGGTTGTTCCTCTGATCTTCCCAAGATCCTGATGTCCCAATGGGAATACAGTTACCTACTGTTCCCAAAGCTCCTGCTGTGCCAGCTGAAGAGCTTGAGGGGGAGGATGAGGACTGGATGCTGTTTCTGGAAGATCAAGACTTCCTTACTGAGTATGCCATGGTATTGGAAATGTCAGAATCAGAAGCGCTTGAGCCACATAATTTGGCTGAGGCAAAGCATCAAGCAGATTGGCCACTTTGGGAGAAAGCAATGATGAGTTGGATCTATGCTGGGTATGAAAACCAACCAAACAACAATCACCCCAATCAGATTCAATCCAAAAGGTTTAATTTAATGTGAGGAAGGAGGTTGTCAAAGGTTCCCTCAACTACTAATTGATTTGAAGAGAAAAGCACTTGACAGTGGCACAGACAGTGCGAGATGAACAAGGTTTATATTTGGAGGGAGGTTTTGAAAAGCCAACTAACATACAATGACGCGATGAACTAATCGAGAGGAAAGCAAACACCAAAGCATGGGTCAAGTACACCGACTCAACAAACAACTTAGCGTATCTTGGGAGCCTTTACATTGCTGCGCAATGATACTCCAACTCTCAGGGAATCCCACTGAGTTACCTAACAAGCTTATATGACCACCGCGCAAGTCACTCGAGTAGGTGTTTTTAACACACTCAGTGAAGAGCGGGCAAGGGGTAGAATCTGTTGGTAAAGCTAGGTAACACTCCGAGAAGCTTCCTCCCTAAAACTAGACCAAGTCAACACTTGGGTCCAAATCACTACAGGTCCTAAGATAGAACTGCATTTCAGGTATGAAGTCTAACTTGTTATTCCGAGATAGAATAGCTACCCTTATATACTGAGCGAGATATAATAAAATAGGAAAATGAGAGAAACTGAGCAAGATAGGATGAAACAGAGTAAGTAAAATAGGAAAAGATAAAATAATGTCCATATAGGTGTGTATACTATGGTTTTGCCTCCATGTTCCCCTGCCTCATTTGTTTGTCTTCCTAGATTGGGTCGATTTTTGGGGTTTTTGGTCCAAATTGACTCAAGTCATTTGCCTTTTTTACAAGGCTCGCCAGTTCCTTTAGCAGAACAGCCCTCAGAATTATTTCTATGTTTTTCCTTGCCAATGGGAGACTGGTTATTATTCCTAGTTCCCCGTGGTCTTGAGTCTATATGCATGGTAGCATATGGATCTTGGTAAAACACCAAGGCTCGGATAGAAACGCTCCTTGGTGCTCCATGCTCTAGAAGTAGCTACAGTAAGTGGGTCATGTGGCTGCATTAGATTGTCATGGTGATCCACCTGGGCGCTTTCCAATGAGCATCAACTTTGAGGGCACCCATTATGGTACTTCATCATCTTGTTCCACCTTGCTTCCTTTAATAAACTTGAGTGTCATGTAGACTCCTCAGTGAGCTGATCATGGAAGCAATGCCTCATTTAAGACTTCAATCCCTTGGGTATATTGTTTGATGACCTAGCCTAGTATAACTGGTATGTGGGCTTGTTTATCTGCCTTGGTCAGCAACTTGTTATCCAACAAGCTTGCCTCACTATACCATACCGTGCATAGGACTTTAATCGAGGTGCATTCACAAAGTTAAGTATGGTACCATTGTGCATACCATTACTCTGCAACCTCTTGGGTAAAATAGGTCCTCGGTAGATTTTAACTATCAGCTCGGGCTCACTATAGTTCTCTTATTGACTGTGTTTTGTTACAAACAGAACCTAGGATTATTGGTTCTGTGCAGTTCTAGCCTTAGGCAAAAAATTGGCGTATCAGTGATTGAGGAGGAATTAAAGTTGTTGAGGGATATGGGTACATGGGAGGTTATTGAGAAGCCTGATGGAGTTGATGTTGTTGGTTCAAAGTGGGTTTTCAAAGCCAAGAATGATGCCACTGGAAACATTGTTTGCTACAAAGCTTGGTTAGTAGCTCAAGCTTTTTCTCAAGTTCCAGGAGTTGATTATTTCGACACATATGCACCAGTCGTGCGTATGGCTTCTGTTTGGGCAATTCTAGCCATGGCCGCTCACTTTGACATGGAACTTCATCAGATTGACATTAAAGGTGCATATCTAAATGGCAAACTCACCAACAATGAAAAAATATTTATGTGTAACGGCTCCTAAGTGGAGCCTAGAGCCTTAGTATCATGCAAATGAGTACTACTGGATTTATTCAGTGCGTTACTCGTGAGGTGATGGTTTAAAGCTAAGGTAGTTCTAATATATAATTAATATAATATAGATTATTGGCAGGCACGGGAACGCGCCGCTGCCTGTAAAAACTGAAGTTCTGCCAATCAGGGATCGGGGATGTTACACCCTCCTCAGCCAGATTGAGCCTACAGTTCAATTGAAGAGGAAGGGGGCCCCCAACTGGTTTGATAGCGTGTCAACCCAGCTGGAGCTTATTTGTGAGAACTTCAACTTGATAGTTGAAGTTGGGACCATATTCACAATAGCGTGTTGTGAATATATCCTGGGATTTTGAATGCATGGTAGCATGCCATGTATTCAGAAACAGGAGTGAAGAACACAGTCACGTGTTGCATGTAACTTGCATCAAAGACTAGGATCCGTTGTACGGAACATAGTCAACCACTGCAGGGCAAAGACAGTTATGTCTTTTCCCATTTCAATGGTAATGCCTTGGGAGGCATAAAACAAGGCTACATCATTCAATGTAGCATTATCAATGTCACCTGTATATGGTGATGTTGAAATATTTGAGACAATATTTGTCTCATCACATCCAGTAATGGATGCATAAAGTCCCGGAGTTGTGAACAACTCCGCTGTTTGTAAGGTGAAGCAATGCTGCTTCACCTTGGGAGTCCCCGCCGCTATAACTGGGGCATGGTTACTTACTAGTAGCTATCCCCGTACATTACGGGTAAGAGTATGATCATCGTGATCATACTTTATGCCAGTAGGACATTGGTTGGGGTACATCTGGATGTACTGTACCCAATCCTCTGGTGGATTGTGTTTCAAGGGATTTTTAATCCCACATACTTGAGATGTAGAGTGAGCTAGTGTATTTCTACACTGGTCCTCCCCCTCTCAAAGAGAAAAGAAGCTTGCTCATGAACGTTGTACACGTTTTGAGCTTGCTCTGTGAGTTTCAGAAATTCGTTGTAAACTACAACGGATTTGCCCCCCACAATTTTTGGACGTGGATCAACACAAGGGGGAGGAACTGGGGTGGGAGGGGGAGATGAGGACACGGGAAGTGTCAGAGAGACATCTGGCGGTGAAATTTTACTGTCAGATGAGCAGGGATGACAGGAAGGCCTTAGGACTGTCTGAGCAATGTCAGCCCATTGGTCTCCGTCAGTATCTCTGATGTTCTCGCATGGATCATCTCCACAAGGAGATTGTCCTCCTGAGTTGATCCTAGCGTGAATCTGTTCAGGGGATGTGTTTTGTTTGAACAAAACGCCAGGTTCTGGGTATGAATACATACCCAATCTCGTTGTATGACTGAGATGTTACAGTCACCGTGGATGTAGATTTTACATCCGGTTCATTGCAACTACCAGGATTAAATCCTGGCATGTTAGCTTTTGCTAATGTGTCTGTGAACTGTCAAAGTTCACGGAGAGCGCATTGGCTCGCAGCTTGTGCTTCTGCACATTGCTGTAGAAAAATATTGGTTTGGGTTAACCCAAATGGTGATATGGGTGTAGCTGAAGCCACACCTATGTGTTCAGTATGAACGTAGAAGGGTCCAGCTCAGCTATAGTCAAGCTGGAATTGGTTTTGCATGATGCAGGGAGCATTGTGGGTCACCGAGTCATTTTCACAACTTGATGACTGCCCGAATTGGGTATTTGACCCAATTTGGGAATTTGGTGACAGCAGGAGCTGCACCAAAACGTTCAGTTTGAACATATTGAGGATCAGCTTGACTAGGATCAAGCTGCGGTGAGTTTTTCACGATGTGGGATACATCATGCCGGCTCGAACCATGTGCAGAACCACATGTTCCGGGGGAACGTGAGGACATTCAGCTCGACTCCTGTCAAGCTCGGACGAGTTCTTCATGACATGAGGAACGTCATGAAGGCTTGTTTTATGTGCAAAAGCACACAGTTGAGAAGAATTCCCAAATTGGGCTTTTAATCCAATCCAGGAATTTGGCGGGGCTAGAGCCACGCCAGAACGTTCCGGGGGAACGTCAGGAGTCAAGCTGGGACGAGTTCTTCATGATGTGAAAGACATCATGAAGGCTCGTTTCATGTGCAGAAGCACACAATTGAGATGAATTCCCAAATTGAGGTTTTAATCCAATTTGGGAATTATGTCGTGACCGGAGTCACGCCTAAACGTTCAGCATGAATGTATTGAGTGTCAGCTCGACTGCAGTCGAGCTGGAGTGTGTTTTCCACAATGCCGGATGCATCATGGGGCACCAAGTCATGAAAATGACTCGGTGTCTTCCCAAATTGGGTTTTTAATCCAATTTGGGAATAAGGCGCAACAGGAGCTGCACCAAAACGTTCGGAATGAACATATGGAAGTTCAGCTTGACTAGAGTCAAGCTGGGGTATGATGCGGGATGCATCCTGGGGCACCGAGTCATGAAAATGACTCGGTTTGACAATGTTATAAACATTGACATTGTTTCCAGCCCAATTTTCAATTCCCTGGTCAGGGAATTGGGTATTTCCAATTTCTTGGACACGAGGGGAAGGTGTGAGAGACGAAGGGAGATGAGGAAGAGGAGCGGGAGTGGGAGACGAGAACACCAGAGGTGTCAGAGAGTCACCTGGAGGTGAATATTCACCCCCAGGTGTGCGGGGATGACTGCAAGGCTTTGTGCCTGTCCAGCTGTAGTTGGCCTGCCAATCGCCATCAATATCTCCAATGTTCCGGTATGGAATGTCTCCCAGAGGAGCGGATCGTGTTATGTTAGCATTTGCTAACATTTCCCTGAACTTCGAAATTTTGCGGAGAGCCTTTTGGCTCGTGGACTGTGCTGTTGCACATAATTGAAAGAAATCACCGGATTGGGATGATCCAATTGGTGATTCAAGCGTGGTCAAGGCCACATTTAAACATTCAAACTGAACATTTTTATTTCCAGCCCAACGTGAGTCGGGCTTAAAATCATTTGTGCCCGTGCATGCGCTGGCACCAGTGATGCAAAAACGGTCACTGTTGTAAGATTCACTGCCATGAATCTTTTTTGAACAGTTGACAATGTTAAAAACATTGTCGTTGCTGGAATTGCCATAGCAATTCCAATAATGGTTATTGGCAATGTTGACCACATCACCGTAACCTGAGTCGTCGTAATGACTCGGCATCTCGTGGGGATCGCTGAAGAGTACAAAGGTACTCAAAAAAGTGTAACAGCTCCTAAGTGGAGCCTAGAGCCTTAGTATCATGCATGCGCATGTGAGTACTACTGGATTTATTCAGTGCATTACTCGCGAGGCGATGGTTTAAAGCTAAGGTAGTTCTAATATATAATTATTATAATATAAATTATTGGCAGGCACGGGAACACACTGCCGCCTGTAAAGACTGAAGTCCTGCTGATCAGGGATTGGGGACATTACATTATGTCACAGCTGCCTGGTTATCCTACACCTGGTACAACCTCCAAACACGTTCTCCGTCTCCAGAAAACGCTTTACGGCTTGAAGCAGAGCGGTCATCATTGGTATCAACGGTTGGTGGAGATTTTGGTGAAAAATCTCGGATTTACTCAGTGTGAGGTCAATCAGGCAGTATTTTTCAAGAAAGAAGGAAAGGAACAGGTTGTTATTGCAGTACATGTGGATGACTGTACAATAGCCTCGACGTTGTTGAACAAAGTGGAAGTTGAAAGCAGGGATTAGGAAACATGTGGAAGTATTGCATTTAGGTGAGCTGCACTGGATTCTCGGAATCGAGGTCCGGCGGGACTGGGATAGCCAGATTGTGGCACACTCTTACCTCAACTCCATCATACGGCTTCGAAGATTTGAAGCCCCTTTCAATCCCTATGGACCCCAATGTCCATCTCAGCACTTTCCAGTCTCCCTGCAATTGCAGCTATGCACAATATTCCGTACCATGAGGCTGTTGGCTCACTCATGTGGGCTAGTCTCGGAACTTGTCCGGACATCTCTTTCGCGGTTACCTCGCTGTCTTGTTTCACAAAGGATCCTGGTGAAGAACATTGGAATGAATTGAAGAGGGTGTTTTGGTACTTGAAGGGCTTAAAAAATTTGTGGTTGAAATTTGGCGGAAATTCAAAGGAATTAGTTGGATATGCAGATGCGGATGGGAATATGATGGAGGATCGTCACACTATAACTGGGTACATTTTTATTCTTAACGGTGGTGCTGTCTCTTGGGCCTCTAAATGGCAGGAGATTGTCACACTTTTGACCACTGAATCGGAATACATTGCTGCCACACATGCTACCAGGGAAGGCCTTTGGCTTCAATCTCTCCTTACTCAGGTCTTCTACCCCCTCCGTGATCCAACAACTCTTTTTTCTGATAATCAATCCGCCATTGCGCTCACGAAAGATCAACAATACCATGCTCGTACAAAACACATCAACATTCATTATCACTTCATTCGCTGGGTTGTCAATGAGGGATCTTTCCATTTGGTTTATTGTCCAACTGAGGACATGGTGGCTGACATTTTGACAAAAGCTTTGCCATCTGCAAAGGTGAAGCACTTTGCTTCTGAGCTTGGACTAGGCTCGCTTTGAGGGGGAGTCTTGAAGATACAGGCATTGGTGTATTGGGCAAAGCGCCCTAGTTGATGGTTTCATCCTTTTTGCTATCTTTGATTGTCATCTACGTATGTTTATTTATATTCTTATCCGGTAGCTAGGCTGTACTTATCTCGGAAGTCTGTTCCACGGAAGTATGTGTAGTTGCTTATATTCTGTAGCAGTTTTGTCGTTGTCCCCCAGAGTTTATCTCTTCACTCTGGGGTGAGTTTAATTACCTTATTTATCCACTAACAATATGCTGACTGTCTCGTAGCTTTAGACTATGTATATTGTTAGGTACTTACTCAATATGTATATTGTTAGCTCTCACAGATATGTCTCCACAGGTACTATTGCATTGCAACAACATCAGCAAAACCTGGTTGGTCTCCAGAGGTCTCCAGAGATCTCCAGAGCTCTGACAGCTGTCAAAAAGCTGTCAAACTCCTCCAGGCATCGCCAGAGGTCTCTGGAGATCTCTGGAATTACTATCCTTGCTCCAGAGACAACAGAAATATATGTGATGGTACAGGTTTTGCTGATGAAGTTGGTGGATTTGAAATGTGAATAATCCATCCAAACGATGTCCATTAGGGATAAAGTGTGTCTTGACAGATATCCACTTTTCAATGATAGTCTCTGTCCCAATATTGGTTTGACCCATAAATTTGGGTCAGTGTTGTATTTTTTGAGAAGACCAGAAACAGCTGGAAAGAAAAACAAAATGAGATTGGAAGAAGCAAACGAATGCCAATGAAAGTGGTAAAAAGATTAGATAGTCACAGTAGGTCACACAGAATTTGGCGGGGATTTCAAGACTCTGTGACAAATTAGTGGGGACTTCAAGACTCTGTGACAACAATGCCATAAAAGGTTAATCAAATCCAAAAAGGCAATTCATCGAACAGGCCTGACATGCATAAGGATGATTCCTTCATTTCATTCCAGAATCGTAACATACTGACAGCCAGTGAGAAGACGCTGGTTCAAATATTCTCCTGGCTGTTGGAGTTCATGAATTCTCGAGAACAAAAAATTGAGCTGACTAGACAGCTGGTTGAAGCTCAGAGTGGTGTGTTTGATATCATTAGCTGAAATTGGATTCCATATGAAAATTTTATCTTAAGGCAATGGCAGGTGATATGACATTTAAAAGGTCGACGGTGAACTTGATTCAATGACTGTGAATGTGATTCTGTGGTCTTAGAACATGTATACTAGGATAGTGCATGGTTAGTAAGGTAGGGTACAGGCAAACTCTGCCAACCCCACATGCCAATTTGTGACACTCTGTATTTAGTAATTTTTGAGCGCTGATCATCAAACTCCTTTGTTTTAGCACAACTAAAGCATCCCTTGCTTATCCCCCATTAGCATCAATTTGTATGTACTGCAGGAGCCTGTGGCTTTTTTCCGGAAATTTTATAACGCAATTTGAATGACTAGATGCAAAAATACTGCTGAACAGTATGCTGTGAGGAGCGCTTACCTCTTTTTATTCACCAGTAACTTTGCAATGTCGAAATGGAAGCTATTTAAAGAAATAATTCTTATGAGAGCATTAAACATGATGGGATATGGTAGTTTCACTGTTTTACAGTACACTTATACACCCTTACTTAGGTGTACCATTGTAACATTGCATTACTGGGCAAGAGGTATGTGGAAATTTAAGCGCCCATATCATGAGGGGAGGGGAGGGGGGTCTGCCGGGCCCTTAAGGTCGAACTATTTTTTGGCACTTTTTACAGCTCTGTCAGGTCAGATCCATCAGAAATATACTAAATATAGCAAAAGACATGTTTTCTGTGCAATTTCAGACTGTTTTGGAAGTGCTGGCCCCTAGGACTTGGGTTATGGTTTGGTTACCATAGAAGCACTCACTTAGCACCTAACATTCCACAGTTTTTTTTTGACATTCAATCAATTCAATCCAGGAGCATGGCAAAGAGAAACAAGGTAGTCACTTTTGGAGACCCTGGACATCAACCAAAAAGCTTATTTTCTAATATATCAGGAACCCTCTGGATTTGATGCTGAAAGTACTTGATGGTGTGAAGTCTGTCAGCAGGACGTAAAGCTTAGTTATGGCGGAGAAGGCAATTGGACCCAACATATTGAAGGCAAGGATCATCGAAACCATGCAGCCAGCAAGCTCCCAAAAAAGAAAACTACAATTACGAGCTTTTTCCAGAAGGGAGTATTGACAAAACCAGCACCAAAAACAGCGCCTGGTCCTTCACGGCTCTCAAGTACCATTGGAATTGTTTCCTTGAAACCAAAACACACCGGACAGTCAGATGCTTCTTCACCACCAGCTCCACGACCATCCATTGATTCCCCCCCTATTCCATCTCAATCTCCATTGCTCCCACTCACACAGGCCATGCGGAGGCTAGCACAATCACTGCCTGCTTCAGTACCACTGGCCGAACCTACATCAAAAAATTGCTGAGGTCACCAGAGATCCTTCTCTTCTTATTTCTGATCCAGACAAAGCTTGGGAAATTCTAAACCCTATACTTCATTTGGTCTTTGGATATGGGTCGACCCCGGATACAATCACTCATCTAGTCATGAAGGGTTCATTGGGCATTGAAGGCTTTTGCGAATGAGTTGATGCTTGTGTAATGAAGGTGAGGGTCTACTTGAGCCAAAGGTCATGCTATTATTCCAAGCTGCTCAAACTTTGTACGTTTTGCCCCTTATCTATAGGCATCCATAACTGACCATGCTTAATTAGCATAATACCTTGTGAAAATGTATCACAACAAGCCTCACCTACAGTCCAAACTACTTCCTTCAGTGTAATAGATGTTGATCTAGATATACCTTCACCTGCAATGCCCCGCAGCTTATTACCGGAAATCATTGACCTTGACCATACTACTTCTCCGGCAAAGTCCATATCAACCTGCAACACAGCTTTACCTACACAAATATCCCCTGCTAAAGAGGAGAGATGCCCCAGTTACCACATGCAATTCCTTGACAAGAGTGGTGTAGAGCACTCACCATTCACCTCCTATCCTTGGTTGATACACGCAATACACAGTCTTCCTTGGGATGTTAGTGTTGATAGCAGGAATGCAAAAATGTTTTTATGCTCACATCAGTGCTCTGGATTTCCCGTGATATCTGCATCTGCAGATGAATGCATGCTGTCAGAACCTCCACAATCACACTGTCATTATGGGCTCTCATCATTGATTCCTTGACGGAGCAGAGGAAATGACACAGTGGCAGTACCTATCCCCTGCACAGATGCTCGCCGCCCTTCAACGGAAGACTGTGGAGATACAAGGATCTCGCTTGCATGCGCTGAATACTGGAAGGGTTATTGCTACATGAGATAGACGTCTCAATGCATTCAAATGTCTCACAGTCGCTATTGAAACTCATGACATACCATGAATCCAAAGCCTGATAGCTGTGCAGCTCCGTCATGGATGTAGCCCACAGTACATGCTTGAAAAGATTGATGCGGCCATAAACCACACCTACAGCCCTTGCAGCTATGATGAGCATGATTTTCAGTGTGCATTCTTGATGTACAAAATAGGGGGCCACTGCATCGCCAACATAAGCAATAATGCACTTGGGATTCCATCTATGAGTGCTACAAAAAGGAAAATGAGTGTCACACCTCTTTGTTCATCTGCTGGCAAACCTACACTTGATGAAATGAAGCATAATCTCTTGGTGTTGCTGCCTGGGCCACCCAAAGGTTAGGCAATAGAAGGGGGTAGAACACCAATTATGGGCATGAGTGTCTGCATTGATGAGGTCAAAATTGAGGAGCAACTTCGGTAGGATCCTCTCACCAATATGATCCTAGGTGTCTGTTGGGAGCATGGTCACTGTTGCAATCTAGAGTTCAGCACACTCGTCGATGCAAAAACAGTGTTACGCTGCCTTCATAGTGATGTTGTTCACCTGGCAAGTGAGGTAAATGTCCTTCCGAATCACAAAGAAATATCACACTCACTGGACCAACAGGGAACTGTCATGGCAGTAACACTTCTCAGTGGTCAGCCCAAGGAGTACGCTGCATGCCCATTCTGCATTTCTGGAACCTGCAAGCACAAAAATGCAGAAGCACATATGGAAATTCTCTCGACCACCATTGAAGCTGTCAGGGATTCACAGGTTGGCTTTTTCCACCGATTGTACTATATTGCTAGCAATGGTGCCGCAAATCAATGGCATGGGGCTAGCTCATTGACATTGACAAGCAAGCTTTCACCTGAGAGCAAGCTTTACCAGTGACTGGGAATGCTCAAACTTTTCAACTTGCTATGCGGGGTTGATGAGCTTACCAGTGACTACGACTGGAAGCATGTCTTGAAACGCTTCCGAAACACACTTTCTGCAACAAAAAGGTTTATTCATTAATGGAGTTGCAATCACTGAAAGCATCCTCAAGAGCCACCTTACAATAGAGGAGTTCATAGCCGGAAACCTCTGCAGCATCTCTACTTGTTCCAAATGATTGCCAGGATGTCACACTCATGGTCCAGCTACTGAATGCCCTCGCAAACCTCCCCGAATTACCAGTTTCAGCATCTCCCGCTGCAAAAGCCACATGTCATGTCTTGAGCCTCCTTGGTCAGGTGTATCGACATCTGCTAGATGCCTATCTGGATGTTGATATGTCTCTGAGCAAGCAGATGACATTTCTCAGCGCTGCCGCTCACCTGATCCTGGCCCTGTACAACGGAAACAAGGGAGGGTTCATCCCCATTCAGCTTTGCTTTGATGTAATGTCAATGGTGAAGAATGCGTACTTCTGTGTTCGCTAAAACTCAGCGTGATAACCCCCTTGCCAAGGTTTAGCTAATCCTGTTTGGCACTGGATGGCCTCAAGAAGGTTTTTAGAATGGTGCGGAGCATTGTTGGCAATGATACCAATGCTGATCAGCACCAGCTGACCACCAGGATTGATGGTGCTGTACAATGCGTAAATATCCTCAGTGAGCATCCGGAGTGGGGAGGAGAGTCACGTAGACTGAACGTGAAGGTTATTTCGAAGGCAAAGGATAATGAGGTCACATCAAAGTATGACCACATAAACCCAATTACTTGGCGAGGAGATGTCAAGGTCCAGAACGTTCTTCTTCTTGCATGCTGGGAGGAAGGCCGGGTGATTGCAGAGAAAGAGCTTTGTGAAGGAGTTATGGAGCCACCATTTGAGTGCATGGAGCAGGAGGGTGGTTATGACATTCTCTGTCCTCTGGGAAAAGAGAAAGTCATTTTGGTCAGTGACCTTGCTGTCGGAGAGGAGGAAGAGGGTGAAGATGAGACTCACACGTACAATGGCCTAAAATCCGAATCAACAGTGCCAGAACCTGCCCATAAACGCTTCCTGAAAGATGCCCCATCTATGAACCATGTTCACCAGTCAGATCTTGCTCCTGATCCAGAGGATGTGGCTGCTGATCTTGAGAGCACTCAAGAATCTGAAGCTTCTGGAACAAGAAAGCATGAGGCTTGGGTCAGTGCAGGAGATGGCTCCAATAACTATGTCCACAAATTGTCAATTCTCCGCTTATACTCCAGCCCACTCTACAACCCTGAATCAACCAACCACCTGAAAGCGTATCAGAGGATACAGAAAATATGCTCCGCCATCATTACCTGATGGAATAGATCTTTCGGAGCTCGAGAAGAGCGAAGTGATATTGATTGAAGATCCCGCACTCACAATCATCGAATGTGAAGGTCAAGCTTTTCTCGCTCTGATTAAGGTTCGCACTATCCTCTACAACAACCGGTCTCACCTGGGCGGATTGAGTTATTATCAGTCAAAATTTTACAGGAAATTTGTCAAGTAAAATATACACTTTTCCTGTGCAATCTCCTGCAAGAAAGGAGATCTTTTGCATTGGTAAAAGAACCTGGGAAAGATAGCCTTTTACACTATAAATCTCCCCAGAAAAAATTAGGAGCTTTTGCCAAGGATAAAAAAGGACAATTTCATGAGAAATTTCTTTCCTTTCACACATGTAAAAGATGCTGGCAAAATTTGTCTTTTTCAGCTGAAATCTCCACTGTAATTGGCTTCCTTTCCTATTAGAAATAGACAATGAAATTATTGTTCTTTCCTGTAAACTTTTCTGAGGGAGGGCGGTAGGTGAACCGGGTGCTGCCCTGCCACAAGGGCAGCAGATAGCCCAGAATGAGGGCAGAGTCCGGGGCTGACATAAGTATTGTACGAATAGCAGTGGCGCCAATTTCAAGTGCTATGTTCCAATGCAGTTTTTTCAATACAAAGTACATTGGCATAAATATTGACATTGTCACTAAGTAGATGAGCTATCAGAACCCAGTTATTCCTCAATGAGACCGCACCGGTTTATTTACCTATTCGATGCATGAGGGGTGAAAGTGTGCCCATGCTGGCACATGGCAGTTACTCATGCAGTTTCAAGAGCAGGATTTAGACTCGAACCACTCCCTGCTGCAGAGACGTGATGCATGGAGGTGCCAACACCAAAGCTACTGGCTCGAGTCTAGAGCAGGATCAGGCACAAAATCCTGCACTTGTAACCAACTCATATTCAACCTACTACATTTACAGTACTTACTTGGTAGTACTAGAAGTAGTACAGTGCCAGTGGTCCATGCAAGATCTGTAGCTGTAATATTGCAATTGATGATCCAAGTTACCAAGTATTAGTTGTACTGTGTAAGTAAGCTGTATCTAACTTGTCAACCCATGGTGTCGCCCCTCATTCTGCCCTCATTCTGGACTATCTGCTGCCCTGGGAGTGGGCAAACATGTTGTCCCCTTACCACCCTCCCTCGAAAAAGTTTATGGGAAAGAACAATAATTTCATTGTCTATTTCTAATGGGAAAGGAAGCCAATTACAGTGGAGATTTCAGCTGAAAAAGACAAATTTTCCCAGCATCTTTTACATGTGTGCAAGGAAGGAAGTTTCTCATGAAATTGTCCTTTTTTATCCTCAGCAAAAGCTCCTAATTTTTTCAGGGGAGATTTATAGTGTGTAAAAGGTTATCTTTCCCAGGTTCTTTTACCAATGCAAAAGATCTCCTTTCTCGCAGGAGATTGCACAGGAAAAAGTGTATATTTTACTTGACAAATTTCCTGTAAAATTTTGACTGATAATAACTCAGTCTGCTGGGGTGTCTACACAGTCGCTACCTATACGCCTTCTCCATGAACCAAATGTTGCAGTAGATGGTCAAATCATGGTCTTGCAAATGATTGACAATGACTATCAGCCTGGAAAGGCTGACTGGGAATGGACAGGTCAGCTAGAGTCATCGGACAAAGCAATGTTGAGGGACATACCAGGATCGGTGATAGAGCCAATAAACCCTGACCTCGCGCGCCCATCTGCCAACCAAAGTACTAGCGAAACCTTTGTCTTCCACACCAATGAGCTCCGCAGAATTGCAGCAATACTAGCTGAATGATTACATCCAGCCCACGTTGAAGTTAACCTTCCTTGCGTGCCTAAAAGCAATACATTTCCTTATAGAACAACAAACGGTGAGCTGGCAACTTTTGGACATATAACAATTAACGTACTCACAAAACTCACAGATGAAGCATGTTTTCACTTTGAGGAACTGGAATACCTCCCTGTCACCAATGTCCTATGCTGTTCCAAGTGCCCGGCAGTAAAGCTAGACAGTATGAGTGCCCCAGATGCTCTACAGCATATGGGAGCTCATATACTAAAGGATGTCCATCTAAAAGATGCCAATCAGCCATGTGGATTATATCTGAATACAGGGGGGCTCTGCCAAATTTACCTTCACAAACATTTGAAGGCTCCCACTGTAATTGATATGAAGCAATCCCGGTGTCAAAACCTGAAGTCATTCAGTGTCAAGACGGCGGCAGAGTTTAAACTTGGCTCACCTTGCACAAATCATCCATTAACCTGTCCATTATGCCCTTCGGATGCTCCAGCTGTATGGAAATACAACCTTGTCCAGCATCTCGAGAACTCTCATCATGTCCCCAACATCAAGGTGTACCACAAGCTCTATGATCTTGACCCCGCCGAATCTACCCTCATGAAAAAACATCTTGATGCAAAACCTCGTGCAAAGAGATTAAAGGGGAGCTTGAGTGCAATGAAGATATCAGTTGCTCATGGCACACGCATGGTACTCCGGTAAGTTGCATAGGCCTTGCTCCTCAAACTGCATAGACTTATTTCAGGAACAGAACTACAGGAATTGAGGGCATTGAAGACAAACCTGTATTTCCACAAGCAGACAATATCAAGGAGGGCTTCAATGACATTTATGAGCATAACGAGTGGATGCGAAACAACAACAATAATGGAATGCCGGCACTTTATGAGCATCCCGAGCCCAACACTGATGATTTTGACAACATGTATGTTGACAATCCTGCTCATGCCCAGAGCTTTCAACCACCGCCAAACAAGTCTAGCAAAAAAGCAGGATCAGTCAGCATTAATGGAGACGGAACAACATCATCAGCAATAGATGAAGACAACTACGTTCCTCAAGCAGATAACATGGAACAGGTTTCAGGGTATGAAGAAAATGAGAAGGAGGCAGAAGGTGTCGTGCCTCATACGCATCTATACGCATATGAGCGTGACAAGTCCTTCGGACTTGACAAAATGGACACATTACTTACATTACTTACATTGTACATAAAAACCCGAACGCTTACTTACTCAGTGACAGAGTCTCGGTCTCGCTGAGACTCGTTACCTTAGCATTTGACTGGTATACGCCGATGCCACCAACTGTACAGCTGGTGGTATATACGGCGATGCTACCTAGAGAAATATATCTTGTTTTCCCCCATCTTCTACTTGCATACTAAGCAAGCTGTGAGAGTTTACACCGCCGCACTCAAAGCACGTCTCAAGCACACACGAGACTCAGCTTTACAAAGGTAAGCGAGCTCACCTTATCACACAATTACACTACTAATTCCGGATTTCAGAACCCAGCACTAGTCGTTCTGCTCATACAAGGCATCCTTCCAAATGTGCTGTTGATGCAATAGAGTGGGTATGTGCGGACTATACATGTGAGCTAGTGATCGAAGACAACCAAGCCTTTGTTGAGTGTTCATGTCCTGGATGCAGCCTTAAGGTAAGTGTTATTGATTTTGTCTTCAAGTTCAAGGCTAATACATACCATAACATATCATCTGCATTGCTGAGGCCTTCTAGAACAGCCTATAGACGACTGGTTTTGCGACGAGGAGTGCCGGAAAAATGCTACAGGGAGAGGAAGTATCAGTAAGTGACGTAGAATACACAGAAACCACTGAACTCGCCATATTTTTGAGTTATACCGCTAGCACAATGGTCTGTGTAGAAGTCATGGAGAAGAGCAGCAAAAGAGCAGAGACGAAAATGAGTGTGGGGCAAATGCGGGTTGAATGTGGGGCAAAGTCTAGAATACGGCTGCATGAGAGTTTTGCAGTAAACATGTGCAAGAAGTGACAAAAGCCTTGTGATTGTGCAAAACTCCTTCTTTTTTAGGCAGGGGGGGAGGGGGGGGAGGTCTCCCAAAGCCTTAAGGTCAAAAATCATCATGATATATAAAATTTAAAATCTACATACCCCTTGTTACTGGGTACACATTGCTATCATCCTGAAGATTTATATGTAGAGCATATATCCTCAGCTGTATATAGTCATAGTGTACACATCCGGACTACTCTATAACATATAGTGTTAGATTCTACAGTATTTCTGCATCTAGTCACTCAAATTTCATTGTAAAATTCCCGGAAAAAAACTACAGGCTCCTGTAGCACATGCAAATCGATGTTAATTGGGGATAAGCAAGGGATGCTTTAGTTGTGCTAAAACAAAGTTTGACGCTCAGCGCTTAAAAATTACTAAATACAGAGCATCACAAATTGGCATGTGGGGTTGGCAGAGTTTGCTTGTCCTCTACCTTACTTATTTTAATTCTACCTCAACCATCACCTTGAAAGCCTCAAGGAAAGTAGTAGAGCACACTGCGAGGATGATATCATGATCGGGCTGAAAATACACTGAAGTTATTGGAAAGATATCAATGTCTAATTCAGCTACTTCATATCTTTGATAATCTTTCCAATAACCTCAGCATATCCTCGTATACTCTCATCCCCACAGTGGCGTCTATCGAAGCGCTGAGATTGGATGCTTCTCCGGCCCGGTATCATCCGCGGACCGCAACGCTTAACAACTCAAGGCTTGCAAATTTACCTCCAGGACCATTTCTGCAAGCAACCTTATTTTTCAGCCCGCAAGATAGTGCTATCAACCAATTATAAGTGTCTATATCAAGGACTAACGCCGTCTCGGAGGTTCTCAATTGCTAAATAACTACAAGAAGATTCTATCCCGGCTTTGCCATGAATACAGACTACAGAATCTATCCTCCAGTATATATTTATTCCATTCAAGAAACGCTTTATAATAACGCTTCATCAACTCTGATGAGCAAGATCCCGCAGCTCTACAGTGCCACGTATTGAATGTAAGTCAAGGAGTTGTGAGTCCAATCATATATTACTGGTTGATCTGCTTAGATTGTTCTAGGTGTAAGAGTGGCAATATCCGCGGGTATGCTCCTCGTATAGAGTTTAGCAATCGGAATGTGAAGGTCAGCACAATGACTTCTATGTTTATGATAATTGGCCATAGAGCGTCACAATTATGGCGTATGTTATATTCAAGTTCAAGTGATAGACATGTTCAGCCCTTGGAGCTATACTTGGTGAATCAGCCTATTCAAAATCCAACACCCAATTCCCGTCAAGTGCCATTCGATCGAAAGTTCTGCTATAGTTCCTGGTGATGGACGATCCATATTTATCGATGCATCAGGATCCAGGACGCCAAATAGACCTCTGGACCTCTCGGGTATCGACCGTCACTGCAGTAAAATCAAAACTTAATCCACCCTCAAACTCTCAGGCCTTACGAAAGTGGGGTATATTTTCAGATGGCAGTGGAAGCCCATGGATGAAATCATTTGAAGATATAACCTCCTGTGAGCTGGTAGAGAATCTTCGGTGGCGATCAGCTTTCAGATCTTTGGTGGCATGTCGGTGTACACCATCAGGAAAAGCTTGCGGGCAGTTGGTAGGCTGCTGCACCGCTTGAATCTCGACATCATCGCAAGGCAGATCCCCCCGCCCCCCATTTCCTTATAAATAGCCCTACCTGAAGTTCTTTCCATCGAATTTTGAAAGCATCTGTTATGTAAGGTGTTCCGGTATCTTATAAAACGGCTACTGTCTCAAGGCCCTTCAACTTGATTCCTGCTACTCTACTATCACTGGCGCTTGCCCCCCTAAACTCAATCCTATTCATATTCTGTCCTGGCCATGCCGATCATGACTCCATACAATGTTACAATCAACTCCCAGACAGCGAATCTCGTCTACAAACCGTATAAGGATGGGGACCTTTCAGGTGGATGGAATCTTACCTATACCCTAGTCCCAGATGGTGCCGCTCCAGAAACAACTGCAAACGGAACCTCGTATCATCGTACAACGTTCCCTGGGGCAAGCATGGCCCTTACTTTCACAGGAACAGATATCTATCTGTATGGAAACGCGTCTGCTGGTTCATACAGCGTTGCTGTAGATGGTGGAACTGCGACACAAGGTGCAAACGACGTACCGCAAGGCGGACTACTCGATGCTGTTACGAGCCTTAGTTATGGAAATCATTCCGTAACGCTCACTTCAACTGGGACGAACGAAGTGGCTTTTCAATACGCAGATGTGACTATTGGTATTCCCGGGTAGGTCCGATGTGATCTCTCCTTTCACCCATCGACTTATCCAACTTGATAGCACGCCAGAACTAGAGACAATATTAGCAATAACAGCAACCAATGCCAGGTCGTCGGGGGACTTGACGGGTCTTGGGCGCGGGTTTAATCCATTCTTCTCTTTCGCCAATCCAGGATGGAATTTTCCAAATGAGTTTGAATTCAGTACGTCGCCATTAAATTTCCTTTGCTTTGTGTGAAACCTTAACAGTGTATTCTAATCCTGCGGGCAACGCTATTTCCATTGTTCCTCGGGTTTCCGCTATAACAAGCAGCTCGTCTGTGAAATTTACGCTCGCAAACACCAGTGCTTTTTTAATTCTGGGACCGCTCAATGATAACCATGGTATTTTCCAGGTCACTATGATTCCGGATGGCGACACGAACAACCAGATTGTTCAAACTGGCAATGGAAGCTCTTTTCTGTCTGATCCTCAGCAAATCTTGTTTTGGCACAGCGGCATGGATGAAACGATAGCATATGTTATCGAGGTGACAAATACCGCTAATGACGCCCCGCAAAGCCAAAACTTTTTTTCGCTCGGGATACGGGCTCTGGTGACTGTTTCAAGGTAAGCGAGTGTTCCTGATGCAAGTGACTGCACTTATTCGCAAATAAGTACCACTAGTAGTGCTCCTGAAACTGTGACAGCAGTGTCCGCTAATAGTAAAATACTTTCGAATGGAGCAGTAGCCGGAATTACTGTGAGTATTAGTAGTGCTACTGCATACAACTTGACTTTGACCGACAGCTGTTTCGAATACTTAGCTAGGAGCCGTCGCAATGGTATTGGGTGTCATCACTGCGTTAACTTTTCTATGTAGACGATCCTATAATCGGTTTGTTATTCATCTTTCGCTGGGTTCTTCCGATTAAAATCTTCGCAGAATACATGTGGGACCATTTGAAACAAATGATAGTGAGTCGCCAATTCACCTTTTAGTACTATCAAAGATTTACCTCTACCTCAGCTCCCCTGCAACAGCAAACAAACCGTCCAGATTTACAAATTCAGGATCAAATTCAGTCTCAAGTATACGTGGAAGACACATCTACTTTGCCTCCGGTGTATACTGAATATGGCAACAACTTCGCTTATTCAGGCTGATCGCAAAGGCCGGCATGTTACACAACCCTAATACATCTATTACTTACATTCCATGCATATGCATATGCAGGTGGTGAGGAGAAGGATAAAAATAGCTGTTAGCCGCAAAGGACGGACTGGTCCGCGAAACCAGCCTCATGATTAAGCCACTTCCAAAATATTCAATGCAATTCAATTACGGTGGGGGCCTACGACTGAAATTTTCGTTTTTCGATTGGCCAGCATTTGTGGTCAGCATTTGGAATAAAATTCGGTTCTGGTTGCAAAGGCAACAAGGTACATAGGAGAGCTCAGAGCTCTCAGGATGAAATGCGACGTAAAATTATGCGAACAATGGAATGAAGCCTTTGAATTCGATCCAATTTCGACCTATTTATTTGCGGCACCCATGCTCAAGCATAGCAAAAGTCTTGAATGTTGGTTACTGAAAGGAAAATGGAAGAGGACGCCAAATAGATCGATAGACCTCTCGAGTATTGACCGTGACTGCAGTAAGGACAAAACTTAATCCATCGCAAGCCTCAAAGTGGGTTAAATCTTCCGATTACAGAGCACAGGTAGTGTTGGTTGGAAGCCCGTGGATGAAATTATTTCTATCCTCCCGCAAACTGTTTACGGGATCCGTTTAGGGTAGGGAATCTTGGTAGCCTTCAGCTCTTAGATCTGTATATGTGGGCGTGCGACATCATCGCAAGTCGGCAAGTTCTTCGAATTTCCGCTTTATTTCACGCTTGCATCGCTCCAGGCATTGGCTATAACTCATTGGTGAGTTGATTCTTTGTCTTTTAGAGCAATATTAACTTGCTCGATTAGGGAAGGGAGAATTTTACTCGCAATCGCCGCAAGGCTTGCAAGCTGGCAAGTTTTTAGATAGCCGGAGTGACGCCAACCTTTGATGATGTGTCGATCAGAGTGCCGCGAAGGTTGTACATGTACAGCTTTGAAGTGGAAAAAACGGGCCTCCTCTCATTTGTCTATGAAGTTTTTCTGAGACAGCTTATCGAATTTTGGAAGCATCTGTTATGTAAGGTGTTCCGGCATCTTATAAAACGGCTACTGTCTCAAGGTCCTTCAACTTGATTCCTGCTACATCTACTATCACTGGCGCTTGCATCCCCCCCACTAAACTCGATCCCTATTTATAGTCTGTCCTGGCCATGTCGACCATGTCTCCATACAATGTTACAATCAACTCCCAGACAGCGAATCTTTTCTACGAACCCTATAGGGATGGGGACCCTTCAGGTGGATGGAATCTTACCTATACCCTAGTTCCAGACGGTGCCGCTCCCGAAACAACTGCAAACGGGACCTCATATCATCGTACAACGTTCCCTGGAGCAAGCATGGCCCTTACTTTCACAGGGACAGATATCTATCTATATGGAAACGCGTCTGCTGGTTCATACAGCATTTCTGTAGATGGTGGAACTGCGACACAAGGTGCAAACGATGTATCGCAAGGCGGGCTACTCGATGCTGTTACGAGCCTCAGTTATGGAAATCATACTGTAACGCTCGCTTCAACTGGAACGAACGAGGTGGCGTTTCAATACACAGATGTGACTATTGTTGTTCCCGGGTAGGTCCGATGGGATCATCTCTCCTTTGACTATCCGTCGACTTATCCAAATTGATAGCACACCAGAACTAGAGACAATATTAGCAATAACAGCAACCGATACCAGGTCGTCGGGGGACTTGACGGGTCTTGGGCGCGGGTTTAATCCATTCTTCTCTTTCAGCACTGCAGAATGGAATTTGCCAAATCAGTTTGAATTCAGTACGTCGCCATTAGATTGTCTTTGCTTTGTCTGAACCTTAACAGCGTATTCTAATCCTGCCGGCAACGCTATTTCCATTGTTCCTCAGGCTGCCGCTATAACAAGCAGCTCGTCTGTGAAATTTACGCTCGCAAACACCAGTGCCTTTTTTATTCTGGGACCGCTCAATGATAACTATGGTATTTTCCAGGTCACTATGATTCCGGATGGCGATTCGAACAACCAATTTGTTCAAACTGGCAATGGAAGTTCTTTTCTCTCTGATCCACAACAAATCCTGTTCTGGGACAGCGGCCTGGACGAAAGGATAACATATGTTATCGAGGTGGCAAATACCGACGCCAATGGTCCCCAGTTCGGTATACGTACTCTGGTGACTGTTTCGAGGTCAGTCGATGTTTGTGACCTCAAGTGACCACTGGGTTAACATACTAGTAGTGCTCCCGAGACTGTTATAGTATCCGGTAGTAATAAGACGCTTTCGAATGGAGCTGTAGCTGGAATTGTGGTGAGTATTAGTAGTGCTAATGCGTACATACCTGGCTTTGACTTATGCAGGTTTGTCATATCCTCAGCTGGGAGCCGTCGCAATGGTAATGGGTGTCATAACCGCGTTAACATTTCTACGTAGACGATCCCAAGATAGGTGAGCTATTCATCCATCTTTTGCTGGGTTCTTTCCGTTGAACTCTTCACAGACGAAATTTACTACCTTCAATTGTGCAACCATTCGAAGCAAATGCTAGTCAGTCACCAATTTACCTTTTCTCCCGAGGATTCGCATCTCATTGTCCAGCTTTCTCAGTTCCCCCGCAACTATCAGCGCCGGATCGAATTCAATCTCAAATATACGCCGGAGACATATCTGTTTTGCCTCCAGTGTACACCGAATATGGCATGAACTCACAGAGGCCCCCAGAAGCTCCTACTGAACCTTGCCCGGCCTGATCCCCTAAATGACGCTATGATTTCGGCCTAATTGACGCTATTTCGGACAAGGATTGTCACGTGAATTTTCAAAAATCGCGCGGCGAGCGCCGAAAATCTCAGAAAATCCAAAAATATTGCCCAACTATACTTATACGTATTAGAATTCCTACTTCATGCTTCTCCAGACAGCTCCAGTAACGTTCCCATCCAAAATTGATCCAAAGGGCATAAAATTTCCGTTCAGCACTGGTGCGCCATCTCAAATGACGCTACGGCGGACAAGGACTCAGCTTTTGGGCCCTAAATGACGCTATAATAAGACAAGGATTTTGCTGAAATCTGACCCAAAATGACGCTATTTCGGGCAAGGTTCTGCAGGAGCTTCTGGGGGCCTACTCACAGCCAGCCTCCAACGGTACCAGTACAACTTCTTTATTCGTAAAGGCCAGCGCATTAGATCTTAATATATCCAAACTCCCTTCTTGTGCTGGAGACTCGAATGCTTGAAGCTGGCCTTTTCCGAATTCATTCCAGGCAGCATGAACAATGAATCACGACCGAGGAAAAGCGCCTATCAAAATTCGAACTGTCCAAGCGCCTATTGTCTCGACAGCGGCGACGCCAACATCTCTCCTCTTTCTCACAACTCTCGAGTTCGACTGCCCAGATGAAGCCAGAACAGCACAGTAAGAAGAAGAAGAAGAAGACTTGATTGCAAGAAAGTTGAGTGAATTAGTTGAAGAATTCAGGAAAAATGAGTCATAAAAGCGACAGAGACAACAATATGAGATGCAAAGGCTACAGTGCTATCTCGAGGTACACGCTTACTCGTCTCATCGAGACTCGAGTCGCTCGCGCCATCAGTCGACCTGTTCTCGAATTCAAACACAGTAGCAGCAGAGGCCACAGACACACATACACTGTACAGTCTAGTTTGTTACATGTGAGCACTTTTACTAGTGGTGCTGGATTGTGTATTTATGTTCCTCTGATCCCTTTCTTCCTTCGCTCCTTCCCTTTCCTTCGCTCCTCCGCTTTTTTCAGCAGCTTGAGGATTCCTTTAGCAAAGGAGCCGCCTTGGGTATACCACGCTCATCTTAACTTTCTGCTATCCTCGTAACCCACACCCAAACGGTCCAAAATAGTGTTTTGGAACTGTTTACTGTTCAAATAGGAAATGTCCCTCCACATACTCATTACTGAGCAGGGCGCGGATCGTCCACTACCTTACCTCCATCGTGATGTGGAGTGGATCCCCTCGCCCGTTTTTCCTTCCAACTCCCGAGTCCCGATACTGGCCGCCTCCGATATCTGGTCCCACGGTGTCCTGATCATCTCCACATCACCTTCCTACATATCGAGGAGTTAACCCACTCGAACAGCGTCACTGTCGGAGAAGCAGTGCTTCCCAGCCTCCCATTCCTTCGCCTTTGTCCATCAACGTCGATGCAGTGCTACTCACAGCGACCGAGATCTAGCCTCAATCTCGTTACCTCTACGGATTCCATTTTGTTTCGGCTCCCGAGTTCTGCTACTGGACGACATCTGGTTCCCCAAATCGCTGATCATCTCCGCCGATCATTGCTGTCCCGACCTCCTTTGTCTTCCCAACCTTACTTGGGGCACTCAATGTTGAACCTGAATTTCTAATACCGGTCGCACTACCGCTGCTACATCCAGGCGCCCCAAGCTTACAACTCCAACGCGCACGGGCGGAGTCACGAGTTGAGGGAATTCCAATGTTTCTGGTGGTGGTAATGTGTCTCCGAGACGTTCTTACGTCTTTTGCAGGACCGAGAGTGGCTTAGCAACAGGAAGCAGCAATGTGCAGATGGGAGCGGATCTGGCTTTAGGGAGAAGAATGCAGACTCGGGGACAGCAGCAGCTCCAAGACACATGCGCAGAGGCCCAATCGTTCCCTTTTCGTCTCTATCCGAATATCTTCGCCGCCCTTCTCCTCATTCGAATTCAAAAGCAGTCTCCGCCCTAGGCATACTTCCTCCTTCACCATGCATAGTCGTTCCCCACCAATGCGCTTCGTAGCATCCTTCACTTGCGCTTGCGCATCGAACTCTGAGTCCATTCAACTTCAGCTGCTGTTAGTCGTTCGTGAAGAGGTCGTGCTTCGTTTCTTTGACCTCCAAACAACAAGCCTCGGTGACCCGGGCGTACCCAGCATCTTGAAGTCGAAGAATCAGACTCCTCCAACGGTGAATACACTGTTCACTCTGCTGTTTTTTATATAGTGAAGTTGATGACAGGGGATTCGTAAGTCCTTCCCTTCTGTTTGATAAGTTCGCAATAAAAGCAAATTCGAATTGATATCGACGGTGACCCAACAATCTGCCTTGACTGACCATATGCCTTCGGGCATTCACCACTCTCCTACACTGATCCACTTTGACATCGCCTAGTGCCACAGCTGGGGCACCGACATCGACACCGCCGCCTTCTCCTACTCGGCGCGGCTCCAGAGGCCCAGTCTACGGCTCTACCTCCTCCGCACCTCCGGTCCGAGTTCATGTACTGTCTCGAATGTCTTTGGGCATTTGAGCGTATACGTATGTTAGAGTTGGGTTGTTGCCAGTTGGTGGGGTTTTCCAGTGTGAGGAGGTTATGCGCGGGGGTCTCCTTCAACTTCGGTCGAAGTAGCATCGAGAATAGATGCATCTTTAACACCGGTACCACCGAGCGCGAATGCGAATGCGACTACCATGTTTCGAGCCCTAGATTTTGACGCTTCATGTTAAATCTGAGTCTCAGTTAGGAACTGTGACTTTTGGTCAAACATAGCATATTCGTGGGCTACTTGCTCAACCGCCTTCGGGTCCATGTTCGATGATTTAGACTTACCCATAGATCATTTTAAGTTGTGCCCACTTATCTCTTCAAGTTTGCTGAGATCGAACTTCGACTACCGTGAATCCGCAATGCGCAGCCTTGATCACTAAGTTTGCTTGATGGTAGTCAACACCAAAGATTTAGAAGGCGAAATCTTCTTGACTATGGAAAACTCTGCGCCAACTGCCTGCTCTTCTAAGTATTTACCTTACCTTTGGCAGCTCCTTGGTTGCGCGCACCCCACCACCCACCACCCGGCACCTGAAGAGGTCTCAGGAACCAAAACTTAGCTGAATCAAATCAAGATCTGAATCGCCTTGCCTTGTGAAGTTTCAGACGCTTGACACAGGAAGCAAGCTACCGTAAGCTCGCCGGACTTACGCGAAATTACGATAAACAAGCGCTAAGACGGTGAAATTACGTTGCGGCGGCGTTGGTTTATAGTAAGTTCACGGTAAGCCCGCGAACTTACGGTAACTTGCTTCCTGTGTGAATCACTGTGGCTAACTGTGGCGGATCTTGTTTTCCATCAGCTAGGAAGCTGGTGACTTAAATACAGTGCGGGACTAATGAAATCCTTTCCTTTGATCCCATTCCAGCCTACCTCCCTAGCCAACACTTATTCAACTCCAACTAATTTGTTACTTCTGCATACCATGCTCCTTAATGCTATCATAGTAGTTCTCCTGGTACTTGAATCGGTAACGGTGACAGTTGCTCAGTCATTCAATGTAACAACACCTGTGTTCTGGCAGGTAAGCAATAGCAGTATCATGCATTTCAGTTCTACTATTAAAGCTTTTCTAGAACACAACAATTACAACACCAGTAACTGCACGTATCAAAACTGCTGAGATTGCGTTTCAGCCAATTTTTGATAATCTGGTGAACCAGACTAGTAACAGTGTAGAGTTCAAAGGTAAATATGATAAACACAATCGGAAACGCACTCACACTTGGTTCTAGATAATCCACTCGAGTTTTCGATGCCTGGAACATTCTTTTGGGAATTGGCATTGTTTGATTATCTCACTAATCAAACAACATACCGGGACAAAGTTCAAAGCTATTTTGCAAGTGTTGCAAAAGATAATCCGGATTTTACAGACCTATAGTGAGTAGTGCTTGAAGTAAACCTTGATAAAATTACAACCAGAACAATTTTCTTGCTTGCTTAGCATTGATACTGCCCTGTAAGCTCTATGGAATTATGTGACTTTTCAATTTTGAGATGACTTCCCGTTTGGTAGAGTATATGGCTATGCAGCCATGCAAGCGCACAGAGCCTACGGAGATTCTTTATATCTTCAGTATGCAGAAAATTCATGGGCATTTGGTTGGAACTGGACCATCAAGTCAGCAGATGTCCAGGCAGGTTCATTTCCGGGAATGAACTGGACAATTCCACCGCAATGCTCTTTTGGTACGTATTTAAAGAATATGGGCCACCTTTAACTCGATCTCTTATCTCTACTATAGGGACCATTGCTGGAGGCACTTTTTGGGTGATTTTTTGAGAATTGTTGGTTATTCACATATTCCTCATACATAACATCTATCTTTAGCAGGCTCAAGGATTAGGCAACACATATATCAATGCACTTGCGACTGGGTGAGTGGTAATGTTCATACGTTACTGAGGTGAAAATAAATAATTGAGCTCTAGAGCCTTTTTTGTGTATGGATTATATTGTTGGTCATCTTTACCTCAGACTAAAGCTTTGTTTTCAGTCTCTCAGCATTGCTTGCTGAAGCAACGTCCAATCAAACATATATGGAAGCTGCACAATCGACTTTTACGTTCTTCACATCTGTGTTAATTTCAGATGGAATCGTAAGAGATGGAATTCCTGGTAATAGCTGTGGACAGGGGGGAAATGCTTACCCATACAATTCGGGCCTCGTGATGGAAGGCATGGCAATTCTTAACTCGCTACAACCTCTATCAAACGTTTATTCGTGATTATTCTAATTTTCGGTCTGGCATCAGTGAATACTAAAGCCATTAATATTACAGGTTATACAATATTATTTCAGCTGCCACAAATGCTACGATGTTCTGGCAGCCTGAATCTGCACATCGGATTATCGTTTCTGATGCGGGGCCTAGTGCGTATGGTCATCGTAAGTGCTGTCTACTTGTCCGATATATATTTTTAAACATTGATTCAGCTACGGGCGGTGGAGATATTCATTTAATCAGAGGCATAATGGCTGTGCACACAAGAACTGTAGACCCCTTGCTGCAAAATTACACGGCAAGCTACCTTGCTATCCAGGTACAATGAACTGTTGCATTTTTAATCAACGAGCTTAAAAGTTCGAATGTTGATGCTTTTGCAATAAATTCCAATTCTAGCCGACCTATACCACCTAGAAAAGCCTTCATGGGAAGAAACGCACAGTCCATCTCCATACCAGGAGAAATTACTCCAATAAATAGAAAATGGCAAATTCCACATGCTCAAGCCATTCACGGACTGCCCAGAAACAGGGGTAATGAAGAGACAGGGCTTGATGAGTCCAAAACCCTCCCTTCGTTGGATTCTGCACCAGTGGCCGTCGGACTCCCAGTTCAAAACGTGTCGAGTGTGGAAATGCAGAACAGTGGAAATAGGATATCAACAGATGAGCTCCTCCGATTGTTAAACCAAAGGCTGCAGCCTGGTCCTCATTGGGAAGAGCTACCCCCTGTCTACTATTCACACATTGAATAATATTAGAGTCCATTTTGTGAAAGGGGCTCAAAGTTGAAACACTTAATTACTATTCCAAATCTGTATGCATGGCATTTATGTAGCACTACATGAGTTCTGAGTCAGCATTAAGCAACAAACAGTGCATGAGCAAAACATGTATATTGGGATTTTTCTCCCACAGCACTGCCAGAGCATCTATAAATTCCCAGCGCTTCCAGTGCTGGGAAGCGCTGGCAAGAGACACTTTGACAATGGCCAGCACTGCTACCGCTGGTACTTTTAACCAATATTAAGCAGAAAATTATCGGAAATGTGAGTAACACTGTCAGGCTCAGTATTAACATAAAAAGTATTAGTACTTAGTGGGCCAACGCTTCCACATGGCAGTCACTTGTTGCAGCGGTTGGCAATTTTCACAGTAAAGATGCAAGTGTATTTTATATGAAGGTGTATAATTTTTTTGGCATCCGAATGACAGACCATCACCTATCTTTCCTAGTTAGGCAAGACCCTTTTGATGACAAATAGAAAAACTAAATAGCACAGCCGTGGTGCCGAATGCCCCTTTCTCCAGCATGTCTGACAGCACTGGACAGTGCCGGACAGTGCTTGCCAGCATTATAAGCACCCCCTCCAACATTGGCGGGACTAGGGTTTTGAGATACAATTCAATTGGGATAATTCTTTTTGCCAACCCTGTTGGAGGGTTGTTAGCAAGTAACAACCCCCAAGGCTCCGGGCGTCACACCGGAGTCCCAGCGGGTCACATTGAATCCTCAAGATATAATTATTTCTAAGAGTCGTAGCACAAGCATAACTTAAATTTGTCAATAAGGTTGCAACAGCACATCCAATCCATCCCAGCATTCTTTCAAACATATTCTTCCTCAAGTGCAAGTTGTCCCATTTGTTGCATGATGACAGCAGCCAATGGATGCACAATAATTGGGACTTGATTAATGATTAGTGGGTGTTGTGTCAATTGATAAAGGAAAGGAATGAGAAGGCATGAATGAAGGAATAGGATGGATAGTCAGTACAATATGAAACCGCAAGAAAGAGCGTAGAAGAGACTGACTCACATATGGCAATAATACCATCTCCCAAGAGTTCTTGATGCAGCGCCGTGACCACTGCCATCAAGTCTCTACATGCTCAAGTTGAAGCTAAACTGGATATCCAAGTTGTTGTATGAGTAGCCTTGTGGTCGTAAATCAGTCAGAGGGTGGTTTCCGTTCGAACTTTTGCAAGTGGCATTGTATGACAACAAGAAAAGCAACGTTAAAGCAGAAAGACAAAAACAAGTGCTTCCGGCGAAAACGCGGCGTGACAGCAATCACATGATCTTTCGACACCGGAAGTGGGGTTGTCGGACGCCAATGGGGTTGTCAAAAAGAATTATCCATTCAATTCAATTTATTTGGCCCAAATCCAATAAATCATGAATTGCACCAGTACAAGCTTTCTTGAAAATTGGTTAAACTGTGTATCTGTACTGATTGTATAGGGATGGACACCTTCACCGTAAATACAGATTATACGGACGGTGTATACGGATACCATACCATACCATACCGTATGAGCTCCAAAAATCTCAAAATACGGACGGCATGCGGTGCAGTAAATGCCGTATATGTAAGGACTTACGGCCGTCTATACGGGGCCTCCAAAAATGTTCGAGTTAGTGCACAAAAACCAAAATTTAACCTCCTTGACTGCGGTACATGCAAGATATGCTGACACAGGTGCTCTGGACTGTGAACATGAGGCTCTCCGACCATTTTTATTTCATTGTAGAATGGTCACATGGGTCACTAATAGGTCACGTCGTTCACCAACATCCGTATTTCATGCAAATATAGGTCTAAATGACCTGATACTGGGTCTGACAATAAAAGCAGTATGTCCCCTAAGGATTCCACACAGTACCTGTCCTTGAAGTTGGTTTCAACATGTAAAAATCTACAAATAGCCATATACGACTGTATAGCCCCATACTGTACCGTATAAGGGTTAGAAATTTCCCTGTATGGTACGGATACGGTCTTTTTGTAGCCGTATTTAACCTTAAAATATACGGCTGTAGCACTTCAGTCACCTACTAAAAGATACCTACTTAGGCTTAACTTTCGCCTTCCAAGTTGGGCCTAAGTAGGGGTAAATGCCTAGCATATTCCATCATGGTGGTATTACCATGATGGTATTACCATGGTAGTATTACCATGGTGGTATTACCATGGTACTACCATGATGGTATTACCATGGTAGTATTACCATGGTGGTATTACCATGGTAGTATTACCATGGTGGTATTACCATGGTGGTATTACCATGGTACTACCATGATGGTATTACCATGGAAGTATTACCATGGTGGTATTACCATGGTACTACCATGATGGTATTACCATGGTAGTATTACCATGGTGGTATTACCATGGTGGTATTACCATGGTACTACCATGATGGTATTACCATGGTAGTATTACCATGGTGGTATTACCATGGTACTACCATGATGGTATTACCATGGTGGTATTACCATGATGGTATTACCATGGTTATATTACCATGGTGGTATTACCATGGTACTACCTTGATGGTATTACCATGGTGGTACTACCATCATATTACCATGAGTGGTAATACCATGGTGGTATCCCTCAAACATGGTATATTGATTTGTCCATTGTTACCCATCTAACCTTTAACCCTAACCCCTAATCCTAACCCCTAATCCTAACCCATAAATCCTAATTTATAAATCTCAATTCCTGACACTTTTTTTGGTAAAATAAGCACCCATTTGTGCTGATAGATGTAGTTACATGTATGTAAGTAATGTCATACTTTACTAGTACTGGTATTAGGACCAGTACATATAGTACTAAGTCACACGAGTAGCTCTTAGTTGGTATCACCAATAATTTTACTAGTAACTAATCTGATGGTTATAATAGTACCAATAAGTTGCACTAGGAACTAATCTAATAATTGTACTAGTATAACAACTTATTAGGTTTACTAACCATTACAATGATTACTGGTATACCAGCTTATAAGTACTACTAGCCATTAGTTACTAGGGCAACAACTTATTAGTACTAGTATAATAATCAGATTAAATACTAGTGCAATAACTTATTAGTACTAATCATTAGATTAGCTACTAGTACAATGAAGTATTAGTACTGCTCATGATTACATTAGTTACTAGTATAAATTATTGGTGATACCAGCTAAGAGCTACTCGTGTGACTTAGTACTATATGTACTGGTCCTAATACCAGTACTAGTAAAGTATGACATTACTTATGTACATGTAACTACATTACTTATGTACATGTAACTACATCTATCAGCACAGATGGGCGCTTACTTTTACCAAAAAAATGTCAGGAATTGAGATTTATAAATTAGGACTTATGGGTTAGGATTAGGGTTAGGGTTAGGGGTTAGGGTTAAAGGTTAGATGGGTAACAATAGACAAATCAATATACCATGTTTGAGGAATACCACCATGGTAATATGATGGTAGTACCACCATGGTAATACCACCATGGTAATACTACCATGGTAATACCATCCATGGTATTATCATGGTGGAATACAGTGGGTCAAAAAATTGTCCACATGTTTGACACTTTTGGAAAAATCTAGGATTTGCAAGATAGATATTGTATATATCAAAAAGTGATTAGTAAGGACTAGAAAGCCCTAGATCCTGGCTCCATGTACATATCTGGTTTGTCTTGTTTGGATCAAAACTCATTGGGATATAAGCAACTCAAATCAATGACCCATGTGGACAATTTTCTGAGTTTGTATTGTAATAGCTTTGCTCCACAATTGTGAGCCTACATTGATGATATCATGACTCAGACTATATGGTGATGTCATTTAGACATCATAATGATATCACACAAGCTTTCTGACATATATATAAGCATATTTCACTGATTTGTGGTTCTAACAGAATTATGAGACCTCTCACACCCTCTCAGAAAGACAATGTCCTCTCTCTGCTCCACACTGGAGCTTCTACCAGGGAAATCTCTGCTCAGACAGGGGTATCCAAGTCAAAGATTGCTTCTTTGGCAAAAGAAGCACTCCCAGACAAGGAGAGCCATCCAGCAGGCCGCCCTAGAAAGCTCTCTACTACTGATGAAAATGCTATCATCAAACAAGTCTCCACTGGCAGGGCCAAGAATGCAGTACAGGTGGCCAAAAACATTAATCCACTCCTCTCCCATCCAGTCTACTCAGACCATCAGAAATACCCTTCACAAAGCCAATGTACAACCTCACAAAAAGCAGAAAAACCCAAGCTCACCCCTGCTCACAGGAAAGCTTGTTCAGCATTTGCTCAGAAGTATCTGGAATGGACTGTAGATGATTGGAAGAGGGTTGTTTGGTCAGATGAGACAAAAAATCAATAGATTTGGGTCAGATGGGCAGCAGTATGTATGGGAAAGGAAGGGGGAATCAGTAGGAGACAGAGGCATCAAGGAAACTATGAAGTTTGGGGGAGGAAATATCATGGTGTGGGGATGTATGGAATGGGAAAGTGTGGGGAATTTGGTGGAGGTTGAAGGGAGGATGAATGGAGAGCAGTATGTTTACATTTTGGATGGCAATCTCTTGGAAAGCATGGAAAATCTGCTTCTTGATCCAGAGATAGCCATCTTTCAGCAGGATAATGACCCTAAACACACCTCCAAAGTTGCTGCCAAGTGGTTTGATGACCATGAAATCACCTGTATGGATTGGCCTGCACAGTCCCCTGATCTCAATCCCATTGAACATCTCTGGACAACCCTCAAAAACAAACTTAATGAATATGACAAGCCACCCTCTGGAGCTTGGGAGTTGTGGGACAGAGTGGCAGAAAAATGGGGGGAAATTACAGAGGCAGATTGTCAGAGGTTAATTAAGAGCATGCCAAGAGGGCTCAAAGCAGTTGTGAGTACACATGGAGGTCATACCAAGTATTAAACTACCTTTTCTGTATTTCAATGTGCATATCAAAAAATTGTCCACATGGATCATTGATTTTAATTGCTTATATCTCAATGAGTTTTGATCCAAACAAGACAAACCAGATATGTACATGGAGCCGGGATTTAGGGCTTTCTAGTCCCTACTAATCACTTATTGATATATACAATATCTATCTTGCAAATCCTGGATTTTTCCAAAAGTGTCAAACATGTGGACAATTTTTTGACCCACTGTATGCCAGGCATTTACCCCTACTTAGGTCCAACTTGGAAGGCAAAAGTTAAGCCTAAGTAGGTGTCTTTTAGTAGGTGAATGAAGTGGCTGTAGCCATAAACAGTACGGTATCCATCCCTATGATTGTACTGATACAACCAGTGCAGTACAAAACAATTTATGTAGTTTAAATCAGTTCAGATTCAAATTGGTTTATATCAGTATGAACTGATATGAGCTGACCATTTATACTGTAGCATTTTGAGCACTTCGTAAGTCACAGGTCACAGTCGCATCCAAATTTTACGAACTTTCACGGGGTCTACGGAATTTCGAGCAATTTCAACCCAAAAATTGAGGCCTGCGGCGCCAAATTTTGTATTTTGTCCCTTAAAATTTTGGGTGTCACAGGTTGCACTCTATGCCTACAAAAAAAATATATTCATACAATTGGTCACAGTCACAGGCCCTTACGAGGTGCTCGAAATGGGACAGTACACTATTTCAATGTTAGATAAGTAACATCTTACAGTAATTGTGTTATAGGAAGTACTAGTAGTGCCTACATACTCTTAAAAATGTACAGTATCTTGATCAAAATTCAAGTAAGAAAAGTACTCTTTCAGCTTCTTATATAGATATAATGAAGGGTTTGTACAGGTTCCACTGTGTGTAAATATGTACTGATTTAAACTGATTCTAAGCAAATTTTGGATTTGGATTGTGGATAAGCTGTAAACCTGTATTGATTTAAATTGTGTATCAGTACAAGCTCTAGTGATACATTTTGCAGTACAATGCAATGCAATGTATGATTTATTTGCAGTTTAATGAATTGTATCTCCAAACCCTAGGCGGGATATTAGAGAAAACTGTTTTGGGCCCAGGGGGATCCAAGGTCACCTAGTTCTTTCTCTTAGGCAACCTGATGCAACCCAGAGAGTAGTATAAGTGCCACTCATGGGTACTTGCCAGAATTACGTGAAGAAAAATTCTAGCTCTCTATTAAGCCCAGGTCCATGCAAATTGGTTGAAAACTGAGGGAGATATGATCAAAACTTGATTGAAACAGTTTTTGACCACTTTGATAAAATTTAATCAAATAATACAAGTTCTGCAATGGGATTTATGATTATTGGTCTGACATGTGGATGTAGGCCATCGCAATGCATGGCAAGGACGAGTCCAGCCAGTGGTTTGAGTAAATACATGTGGGCCATTGCATTGCATGGCAGAAACATGTCCACAATTTTTCAATATATTTATATGTAGCTTAGCCTTGCCACTTAAACTAGATTTAATGTGTCTAATGGTCTCACAACCCATTCAAAGGCCTAAGCTTAAATGGGACAAGAAAGATACTTGAATCCAACAGTTCTCAAGAACAATCAGTGAAAATTCATACTCCCACTATGTTCTATCTTGTTTCCTTTGAAATACATGTATGCTCATGCTCATTTGAGGCTCGGTTCCGCTCGGAGCTCTGCTCCTTGCTCCCCTTGCCAGAGGGACCTCAATAAACACTGAAAACTCATAATCCTATCATGCACCTGTAAGACCGGGGTAGATGGTCTTGGGGAAAGGTACAAAAAGTAGCTTTGTAGCCTTTAGTATGAAAGGTGGGCGAGATCCGCGATTGAACATGTGTGCGGGTGGCTAGTCAAAGACTAGTAGTAAGAAACGGGTGGATTGAGGAATACCAAAGCTCCCAAATACGAGTTGTGAGTCTATTTGTATGAGCCGACATCGAGTAGTCGACGGTGGCGAGTCTGAAGGTTGTATGAGCTCGATGGCAGTCAAGTTGACATGTGAGTCAAAGAGCGGAAGCCAGAACAAGCGTGTATTGTGATAATAGCAAGATAGACAAGAGTATAAGAAAAATAGAGAAAGAAAGAGATACAGGAGCAAACAAGTTAATATGAAGACAAGGGGTCCCTCAGGGAGAACTACCGGTTATATACATGCAGGATGCTGAGTTGGTGAGTAGTAAGTATGTATGGAGTAGATGGTACCCATCATGCGGCTTAGTGGGCGGTTATTGGATCAATAGGGTGAGCCATGGATACAATCGGGCGGTTTCGAGAGGTGAAGATAATGAGATTGGTGGTACAGGGCATGACAGCACCTTCTTTTCTTGTATGCTTGAGCTCACTTGAGGCTTGGTTCCACTCAGAGCTTTGCTCCTTGCTCCCCTTGCCAGAAAGACATAAAAAGTCCCAAGAGCAAGGATTATCCAGCTCCAAATATAAGTAGATAGGTGCCTGCAGCACGCATAAAGGCACTATCGTGTGTAGCATGGAACATGGTTGTTCCTCAATGGGACCACACCAGTTTACCTATATACCTAGACAGCAGTGACATCATTGGCTATCATACCCATACTACACTAGCAAGATTACCTCAAAAATTAGTAAGTAGTAACTTTGGATATTTAATAGATACTGTTGGTCCTAGCTAGTTCAGAAATTTTGGTGCAGATAATAGCAGTTGCGGTTCAACCCAAACCTTATCCAGTACATTTGATAATTTAACTCCCAGCTCCTAGGCTGCTACAGTGATTTTAGGTATGCCTAAAGACAAATTTCCATTTTGAGGCAGGAAGGGCTGCTCAGTTAAAGTGTGAAGTTTGAATTTGGAAGCAAGAGGTTTTCAAACAAATACATCTATACATGACCTTGTATTTCAGCTTTAAGGTCACTCATAGGCCCCTCCCCCCTCCAACCTGCCTTATAGGGAAATTATTTCCCACAATACAATGGTTTTTCAAGGCAGATTGTTCCTGAGTTTTCTCAAAATATCTTACAAGCATTTAGTGACCATTCCACACTGACATATCATTACTACATACACAAATGCATATATTTAAATTGTGCATTGGGTCATCTGGTGTGCACAAATTTTAGGCAAGTCACAACCAAGCTGTGATCAAGTCCTCTGAAAAACAAAAATCTCCTTGAGTCCTTGTATATAGATGGTTATAAGTTTCCTTCCCAATTCCATCCTCAACCAGGTCAAAAAAATGCCTATTTGAGTTGTCAAACCTGGTGCAAATGGCTGTATACCACTAAAAACCTTTCAGATTTAAGGACCCTTCAGACCCCATAAGGTCATATAGGCGCCTAAATTCTTGAACACCTCTTGAGCAACAATATCTTGCTTGTAACTTATACTTGTAAATGGAGTAATTTTTATTATGTGGTATACAAGAGCAAAATCAAAAGCATTCAAGAGTAAAAAGCACTGTTTACTTATCAAAAGTGACATGCCCAACTTTGGGATCAAGGAGTTGAATCCAAGAATGTCAGAGGGAAAATCTTAGGAAAGAGCAGCACAAGATTATCAAAAAAACATACAAACATAATAAAAGGCCATTGAAGACATATATTACCTCTTTACCCAAATTATCAAACTCCAAGATGGATGAATGGTACCCATTTCACGAAATTGGTTTCACCAACTTCCTTGCGTAGATTCTTGGTAGCCTCATGTAGTGCATATGCTGGAGTCATTTTTTTCTTGTCCCCAGAATCGTCAGGATGTCCTAGAAGGTTTGCATAGACTTTGTCTGCAATGAGAGGAGCTTCCTTGTCTCCAATAGACCATAGTGTAGCGATGACACTTGGATAACCTACTGAGAGCATACCAGCTGCAAGATGGACAGCTTCTTCAGGGAGATTTTCATCCCCTGTGGCTGTCTGACATGCAGATAGGACTGCAAGCTGCACATTATTCAAAGACAAGGACATCAATTCTTTGAGCCTCAGTCTCCGATTATAGAGTGCAAATGCACTATCAAGTGGATCTTTTACATCCTGGATTCCATGGCAAGCAAAATGGATGATATCATATTTACCCATTTCATGCATAACAGCCTCTGCAGCTGCTGCATCATGATTGAGATGGCAAGTATGCATGCCCAAGGTATATTTTTTGATGACTTTTGCCTCTTCCACAGTCCCAGGTAGAGGTGACAGTCCAGGTGTATTAGGCTGTGAGACAATGAGAACAGAGGAGATGTTGGCCTGATGTTCCTTGAATTTGGAACCAGAGCTGATCAAAGCTCTCAATGTTGTGGTATATGAGGATACCACAAAATCAGAAATATTGATATTTGTCTCTGTTGGGCCACCATATATCCCTGCTGCATGAAGTGGGAGAAGGGCAAGTAGCCCTGTTGGACACCATGTAATATGAGGAATGATATCTTCTGTACATTCATGTAACTGTAATGGGGAGCTATCAGCATATATTTCTTTAGGAAATTGAGAAAATTATATTACCACATCCTCAATCTTTGATAGAATTGGCTGCACAACATTCAACCATAAAATCTTCAAAATCAATGTAAATTGGTCATGATTTTCTCCGGATGCTGCTCGTGTAGCACGATCACCATTACGATCAATGCGAATCCCATTAACATGAAGTGAGGAGATGAGTTTTACGTGCAAGTTTTGTGCCATTTGCAATGAAAACCTTGGGAGAGGAACATGGATAATGCCCCTAGACAGGCTTAGAACCAATGCATCACATTGATTTTGGTCAATGTTCACCACTATGACTGGTCCATTTTTGGCAGCAGAGGCAAGCTCAGACAACTTCTTGGGCTTCAAGAAGCTAGTAAATCCATCCAAGGCCCTGATTTGTTGCAAAAGCTCCTCATACCGCAAAGCCATCTTACGGTGCTTCTGTGCTTCATCTTCAAGATTTACTTGCTTGACTTCTGAGTCTTTATGTTCAAATTCATTCCTGGTAGTGGATGTCCCTGCATGTTGCAGGGCTTGAGCAACCATCTCCAACTCTTTTGCAACTGTAGGATTCTGATGATGAAGATCATCCAATGGTGAACGCAGTTGAAGTATCTGTCCCCAGATGATATTGCGACCTTCCTCTAGCCACTCAACTGCCAGTTCCTGATTTCCTGCAGAAACTGCAGTAGCAGCTGCAGCACCAATGGCCCTTCCTATATAAGGTAGCTCTTCAAAGCGACGGTGGACTGTTTGCCCAAGCCAGACAACTTGAGGGATTAGCTCAAAAAATCTTGTGTATGCTTGTACAGCTAAGGTTGGGGTTGAACAGAGTTTGGACCACCTTACTGCAGCCTTTAGTTGAACAAGAGGTTTACCAACTGAGAGCAGACTAGCACTTTGGAAGGAAGATAAAGCCAAATCAAGGTCAATTTTATGGTGGGAATGGTGAAATTGTGACTCATAAGCATTTCCAAGGTTATGCAACCAGCTAGGCTTGTTAGCATGACCATCAGGAGTGAGTTTGACCACTTGCTTCAAGGCAAAAATGGCACTCTCTATGTCACTGAGCTCTCCTAAATGGCCAAATCGTGACTCATAAGCATTGCCAAGGTTATTCAACCAGCCAGGTTTGGAGGCATGACTATGAGGAGCAAGTTCAACTGACTGCTTCAAGGCAAAAATGGCACTCTCTATGTCACTGAGCTCTCCTAAATGGCGAAATCGTGAATCGTAAGTATAGCCGAGGTTATTCAAAAAGTCAGGCTTGTCAGCATGACCATCAGGAGTGAGTTCAACTGCCTGCTTCTTGGCAAAAATGGCACTCTCTATGTCGCTAAGCTGTCCTGAACAGCCAAATTGTGAGTGATAAGCAATGCCAAGGTTATTCAGCCACCTAGGCTTCTTAGCATGGCCATCAGGAGTGAGTTTGACTGCCTGCTTCAAGGCAAAAATGGCACTCTCTATGTCACTGAGCTCTCCTAAACGGCGAAATCGTGACTCATAAGTATTTCCAAGGTTATTCAACATGTTAGGCTTTTCGGCATGACCATCAGGAGTGAGTTCAACTGCCTGCTTCTGGGCAAAAATGGCACTCTCTATGTCACTGAGCTCTCCTAAATGGCGAAATTGTGACAGGAAGGCACTACCAAGGTTACTCAACCTGGCAGGCTTGTCAGCATGACCATCAGGAGTGAGTTCAACTGCCTGCTTCAAGGAAAAAATGACACTCTCTATGTCACTGAGCTCTCCTAAACGGCGAAATCGTGACTCATAAGTAAGGCCAAGGTTATTCAACAAGGCTGGCTTCTTGGCATGACCATCAGGAGTGAGTTTAACTGCCTGCTTCAAAGAAAAAATGGCACTCTCTATGTCACTGAGCTCTCCTAAACGGCCAAATCGTGACTGGTAGGCCCCCCCAAGGTTACTCAACCTGCCAGGCCTGGAGGCATGACCATCAGGAGTGAGTTCAACTGCTGGCTTTAAGGAAGAAATGGCACTCTCTATGTCATTGAGCTCTCCTAAATGGCGAAATCGTGACTGATAAGCAATGCCAAGGCTATCCAAGCTTTGAGGCTTGTTAGCATGACCATCAGGAGTGAGTTCAACTGCCTGCTTCAAAGCAAAAATGGCACTCTCTATGTCCCTGAGCTCTCCTAAACGGCCAAATCGTGACTCATAAGCAATGCCAAGGTCATGCAACAAGCCAGGCTTGTTAGCACAACCACCAGGAGTGAGTTCAACTGCTTGCTTCTTGGCAAAAATGGCACTCTCTATGTCACTGAGCTCTCCTAAATGGCGAAATCGTGACTGATAAGCATTGCCAAGGTTATTCAACCAGCTAGGCTTGTTAGCATGACCATCAGGAGTGAGTTCAACCACCTGCTTAAAGGCAAAAATGGCACTCTCTATGTCACTGAACTCTCCTAAATGGCCAAATTGTGACTCATAAGCAGTGCCAAGGTTATTCAACATGCCAGGCTTTTCAGCATGACCATCAGGAGTGAGTTCAACTGCCTGCTTCAAGGCCACAATGGCACTCTCTATGTCACTGAGCTCCCCTAAATGGCCAAATCGTGACTGATAAGCACTCCCAAGGCTATCCAAGCTTTGAGGCTTGACTGCATGACCATCAGGAGTGAGTTTGACTGCCTGCTTCAAGGCAAAAATGGCACTCTCTATGTCACTGAGCTCTCCTAAATGGCCAAACCGTGTCCGGTAGGCCTCCCCAAGGTTACTCAACAAGGCAGGCTTGTCAGCATGACCATCAGGAGTGAGCTCAACTGCCTGCATTGAGGCAAAAATGGCACTCTCTATGTCACTGAGCTCTCCTAAATGGACAAATTGTGACTGCAAGGCACTGCCAAGGTTATTCAACCTGGCAGGCTTGTCAGTATGACCATCAGGAGTGAGATCAACTGCCTGCTTCTTGGCGAAAATGGCACTCTCTATGTCACTGAGCTTTCCTAAACAGCCAAATCGTAATTCGAAAGCATTGCCAAGGTTATTCAACAAGCCAGGCTTGCCAGGATGGCCATCAGGTATCAGTTCAACTGCTTGCTCCCAGAGTTGCACAGCATTTTCAATTTGGGATATGTCTCCTGACCGTTGAAAAGACTTTGCTAACTGCAATGCTGCACTGTGCAACTCCTGCATCTACTCAGATCCAATGAGTGATGTACATAGGGCTGTGCTGTAAACTGAAACATACTTTCATTTCCTCCTCCCTTGTCTCCATAACAGACATGGGCTTAATATGATGCAGTTCAGCAACTGCCTCATCAAATTCCTCTGATGACAAAATTGACAAGATCAAGGCCTTTTCAAGCTCCTCTTGATCTTCTGCATTGAGTGAAATATCACTCATTGTCTACAATGGAAACATTGACTGTTGTTAGATATGCTGCATATTTACTCACAAAAGCACCACCTACCCGAGCTTCAGGTTGTTCCAATGACATACTGATGGCATACTGAAGTTCAGCAGATTCATCTTCATCCTGGGCAGAGTAGCTAGATACCCTCTCCATTGCCTATCTCCTTTCAGTACATTGAATGAGGTATATTATTTACATAGCTCACTGGCGTTACTGAATTCTCTTGCAGAATATTGTTCAAATCCTTGACCAATGTTTCAGTATGCTGAGTGGCCATTGGTTTAGCTAGGGCACAACACTTACCGAATCAAAACAGAATAATCCCCAACTTCGAAAAATGATATGGGCGAAAGGGACACTAGGCGTTGTGAACTTGTGCCCTTATATACTGACCGCTATTCCAGATCCGATACAACGGCTAGTATGTCAAAGCGACAGCAGCAATGCACAATGAACTGCTACATCTCCGAGCACCTCGGTTACCTCCTAAGTGACACATGATGAGGCCATTCTTCACACTCACTTCATTTCCCCTGACGTGGCTCGCCGATGGGTTCTCAACTTGATGCCTGCAGGTCACTTGCATTTAGATCACATAGCTTATTGCCTGTTGCATATAGCTCTGCATGCGGGCCGAAAATCCGAACGTTTTTATTTGTACATTATTAGGCTGTGTATTCTATTGAATCCTTCCCGGATCCTCTGTCGAGCTTTCTCTTGATTTTCTCTGCGAGCGCAACTTGATGCCTTATTGCTCCTCCATAATACAATTCTCTTTTGACGAAAGATATAAACATCGATCAAATAAGATGTTTGAATTCTGGATGTTGAAGTATCCTCTGCCTTTTTTTGCACGACGAAATTGGATGCATACTAACCGCTGCGCGTCATTGCTCTTCTCTGTCACAGCATCCAGCTAACTGAGCAATCTCGTGAATTTCGTGTCCTTCCTCTACACGCCAGTGGACCGTACGTCTCCAAAGGTCATGGTTCAAGCTGCGAGGCATCTGAAGAATAAAGAGAGCCGGTGATGCGTAGGTTACGACCGTTGTGGGCGCTTGCAGACGGCTTCTGTGTGCCGGCACAGCCTAGTGTACAAATAAACACGTTCGGATTTTTCGCCCACATCCCCGACTCTCAAACGAAAAATTGGTAGTCACTCCTGAGATGCATATTTTCTATGTCCTCTGCATTGATGAATGATATTCTGGCTGCATTATTGGTTTTTGGTACAGTGTATAAGCTTCAACCTGAGATGGAATGTTGGTTAGATGTTGAGATACTACTGTACCATTTCGATCGATTCGGCAGGCCCCTATGACTGTGACTGACCTGACGAAATTTTGGATTCGGCACCTCGCGGTGGAGCCGCGTGACCCTAGCAAAATTTCGGCATTTTTGACCCCAAATTTGCGTTTTTTGAGGCAATTTTGAGTGTGTCACGCCAAAAATTTTCAGCACTTTCGAAATGTGACCTGTGACCTGGTCAAATTTCGGCACGTCAGAAGGCCTCCGTGACCCGTGACCGCCGAATCGATTGAAATGGTACAGTACCCTGAAATGGACCAAATCAGGGCAATAATCATGTTTTGCCTTCCCAAACAAGTAGAACATCAGAAAAGAATACATTCAAGATTTAGAGTCTCAAAATAAGCAGTCTTGAGCCTTCCAGATGCCTATACAAGGTCCCAGATCACAATAAATCTTTCAGCCATGAGGGTTTGGAGGCCCCCCCCCCCCTCCCCCAAGGTCATGTCAGCGCTTAAATTTTTGCACACCCCTTGTTTGAAAGCAGCAGGAGCACTGGCGGCTGGCTGGCCCAGTATTGAGAAAATGTTCACTCACTTGGCAGCTGGCACTGGTGAAGCTGAAGGATGGTTTTGGATGGCAGTGAGGAAGGGAAAAATAGATATTTGAATGAGCATAAAAACACCCCAAAGAGACAATGCTACTATACGTAATAAATCTCTGGACCAGAAATTCTTTGTCAGAGCACAAAGTCTCCAGAGTTGGACAAATTGAAGTCATGACAGTCGCCCACAGATAAATTACAGCCAATTTCTGGATCACATTGATTGCATGCATCAGGATTTCGATGGATTCATTCTTTGTGGAAGCACTGCAAGCCTCAGGTATGTCTAAGGATTTAAAGACATTAAATAGGTCATTATGTCGGAATGAGTGAACTGAACAAGAATATGATTCGGCAGTCTAGAAGAGGTGCATTAGGACCTCCTTGAGTACCGAAATCAAAAGGAACAGACAAAAACCCACCAACATAAGCTTATGTCTCCAACTGGTACATCTCCCCATCTAAGATGAGACATTGCATCAGAACAAGTCAGAGGATCAAAGATGCAAATAGCCCATCTGAAGAAGGTGCATTGGGAGTCTTACGAATGCTGAAATTGAAAGCAAAGGGTAAGAACTCCCTGACATAGGCTCATGCCCCCTGCTGGTACTTCTTCCAACCTAAAATAGCCAATTGCGATGGAACAAGTTGGCCAATTGAAAACACATTCGCAAAATCTGAAATGGGTGTAATGGGAGTTGTTTGAGCATTGAAATTGAAATGATAGGATAAGAACTCACTGACATAAGTTCATGCCTCCTACTGGTACTTCTTCCCACATAGAATGGCCAATTATGCCGGAATGAGTTGGCCAATTTAAAACGCGATTGGACAGTCTGAAATAGGTGCATTAGGAATCCCTTGAACACCAAAACAGAAATGAACAGACAAAAACTCACCAATATAAGTTTGTGACTTCTCCTGATATAGAACATTGCATCGGAATGCGATAATTCTACTGAACAACCCCCTTGCTGGCAACCACCCTCCCAAAAAAGGAATTTTTTTGCAAAAGCTAGTTTGGCAACCCCATCACACTTTTGTCACACATTTTTGGATGTGTTTTTTTTCAGTCTTTTGTGTGTTTTTTTCAACAAAAAAAAAGTCAACTACCACCTCATGCTTCACCTTACTTAAGTAGCAACACAGACTGCTCAGATTCCCAAATAGGGCTGGTGGCAGTACTGTATAGTTTTGAATTTAAGTTCAGCCAACATTATGTGTTACAGCTTGAGCCCATTAAATTCATGGTTCAGCCGCCAGCAGGCAGCATTACAAACCTGAACTTAGTTCAATTTATAGCGGCTGGAAAAGCTGGCTGCAAAATTTACCTCATAAGCACTGAGAAACACAAGTTCAGAGCAAGTTCATAGGCCAGTGTGATGCATTACGGAGATCAAAAATGCCCCAGTTCAGTGCCACGTGTGACATGTTACTGAACTAGAATTTGAAACTGTACAGTATCTGAAATATAAAGACTCCAGACTTTGGGCAATGCTTAAGGCTGAATTAAACTCAGATTTAGCAGCTCAAATACTGAAATATTCCCAATATTACCCATTGCATATTGGTATTAATATCATCAGCTATAAATTGCCATATCTGTATGACTAAATATGACAGATGGTTATCTGCAAGTTGTAACTACAGAAAGGACCTTAGATTGTTGTATGGGATAGTGATGGCTACCTATAAAAATGCAAAAAATGCACTGTAATGCTGTACTTTACAGTTATGGTGCAGATACCTAAAGGCTACAATAATTGGAATACTGCACCAAGAGCAAATCTCTGACCTTCACAAAAAAAGTTGAGCTCTGAGGCAAATTTATATGTTGTGACCTCAATATGACCATGTGTGACCATGTGTGACCTCAACTGGGTTGTTGAATAAGACTTGAGCCAAGGGGGTTGTTCAGTAGAATTATCCATTGGAATGACCCGGTGGATTGAAAATGCAAAGAGCCCATCTCAAAGAGGTAGATTAGTACTCTCTAGAGCGCCAAAATTGAAAGGAAAGAACTAAAACTCACCAAGATATGTCTCCACAGGTACTATGGCATTGCAATAAGTCGGTGGATTTGAAATGTGAATATTCCATCCAAACAATGTCCATTAGGCATGAAGTGTGTCTCAACAGATTTCCACTTGTCTCTGTCTCAACATTGATTTGACTAATGGATTTGGGTCAATGTTGTATCTTTCAAGAAGACTGGAAAAAGCTGGAAAGAAGAGCTGGCAAAGAAAAATGCAACGAGATCATCAAATTGTTGGTCATGGTGGTCAAGGTATAAAGTGGCCTCTATGGCTTCCTCGATCTTGCCGGAATATATGAGTATCTGGGAATACAATTATATTGTATGCAGTAGAGATTGGGTTGAGGTCGATCCATAGACTGAGCACCTACAGACTAACTCCCAGCTCAACAGACTCCAACACAGAGTATCTATGATGTGCAATGATACCCATCCAAAGCACAGATACCCCCCATGCACTAGGAGTAGGCATCTATGAGCAGAAGCCTTGCCTCGATATCCAGATCCCATAGAGCCACAAGATAAATGATAATTAGTATGAATAAAGGAGGCTCACCTTTCACTTGACTCACCTTTATTTGACACAAGCCACAAAACAGAGTATGCAGACCAAGAATGCAAATACAAATGTGGGTTTTGAATGCATGGAAACACACCAAGAATGTAAATGCAACTGTAAACTAAAGACCCCGTGTGTGCATGGATATGAATGCAAATGCAACTATAAAATAAAAGCCACATGTGCGCAGATGTGACATCCCGGCCAGGACCCTGGAAGCTCTCAGGTCCTTACCAGCCCTAGCAGTTCTCTTCCATTCCGCTAGCATAGAGTGAAGAGATGGAAAGGACAGAGTAGATGAAATAAAAGAGAAAGTATGTGCAAGCAGTGACCATTTACCAGTGATACTCACACATCAGCAAAACCTGGATAATTGCCATAGCTGTTATAGCAAGCCATAGCAAGCCATAGCAGCCATAGAACTATGAACTGCTATGAATTGCTATGGGTGGCTATGAGTTACTATGGACTTCACAAATTATATTGCCCATCGACAGATGTCATGCTCTATAGCAATCCATAGCAGCCCATAGCAGCTCATAGCTCTGGATAGATGGGGACCTTGCTATGGGTGCTATGGGTGCTATGAGTGCTGGATAGCACTATCCAGTGCTATCCAGTTCAACCAGGTTTTGCTGATGCACAAAATGCAGGGAACACCTCTGCATGAGAGCAGGAGGCAAGAGGTGCTCCCTGGCAATCATGTACAGTGATGGCCATAATAAATGCACACTCCTGGATTGGGAAAGTCACTCTCATCAGCTCAAAACAACTATTTAGCAGATGGACATGATTTTTCCTTTTGAGGGTTTGCATTTATCATGGCTGTCACTGTACACTCACTTTAAAAATGATTATCTAGCAGATAGACATGATTTTCTCAATTCGGAGGTGTGCATTTATTATGGCTGTCACTGTATGTCAGCCATAGACATTACTATGCATGCAACTCATGAGTCATACCTCATCCCACTCATACCAGTACAAGTTGGAAAAAGAAAGTGGTGAGTGAACAATAAGGAACATGAATGCCAATGATAGAAGTAAAAAAATTAGATAGTCACAGTAGGTCACACATAATTTGGTGTGGATTTTAAGAATCTGTGACAATTATGCCATAGAAAGTTAATTAAATCTAAAAAATGCAATTCATTGAAACAGGCCTGACATCCAAAAGGACAATTCCTTCATTTCATTCCAGACTTGTAATATTCATGCAAATGCCAATAATCATAGACCCCATTGCAGAACTTGTATTATTTGATTAAATTTTATTGAAGTGGTGAAAAACTGTTTTGATCATATCTCCTGCAGTTTTCAACCAATTTGCATGAGCCTGGGCTTAATAGAAAGCTAGAATTTTCCTTCATCTAATTATAGCGGGCACCCACGAGTGGCACTTGTACCACTCTCTGAGGCGACCTAGTTAGCCTGGGAAAAAGGGTACAACTTTGAACACCTCAGGTATCCTAGTCATCCTAGGTGTCCTGACTCCTGGGAAATTCTGGGGCATATCCCAGGATGCCCCAGGTAGTGATGTGCCAGCTAGGTCTCAGAGCCCTTGAACTCTCTGAGCCAGGCCTGGCCGGAGCCGTCTCTAGGGCTTGCTGGGGCTCAAGGCCAGGTTCAGATTTTTGGAACCCCTGAGCTGGGGTGTTGGGCCAGGGCTCAGAGCACCTAATTTAATAGTGGAATAGAGGTTTTTTCTGTGAAAATTAACCATATTTTACAGAAATACAGAACTTTTGAACCATTCATAACCTCATTTCAAGCAATGAAATACTATCTTCTGCTATGGAATAATGTGTAAGCATGATAAATAGTATACAACAAGTCTACAAATCATGTAGATTTTAGTCTGTTACTGTTTATCTGTCAGTGTAATGTCCTATAACATTCAAGGGGTACCAGGATTATGGTCCATTACTGTACCATTTTGACCACTAGTTGAGCAATTTTTAGTGTCACAGGTCGGATTTAATCTGCCATCTGTTCATTCATCTGCATCATGTGTCACCGACACAGAGTTCAATTCAGTGTGGTCATGGTGCCGCAGGCCCGCTCCGGAGCTCGTATTAGGTGCTTCACACCTTCATTAAATTGTAAGTTCAGGACCTATACATCACGCATCACTGATGTGAAAAATTGGGAGTTCAGAGGTGCTGCATCACACATCACTGAACTAACAGTTGAAATGGTACAGTACACTCTGTAGGTGGCTGGTTGCTGCCAAGAGGCCACTAAAACATTTTTTCAAACCTATCTTTCAGAGGCTCTGAGAGCTTTGAAGGGTCAAATATGCTATTGGTAATTGTTATAGGTATTCATCTGTAGCTAATACATGCGGAATGGAAGAATTAAGCTTGGAAATAGGCATCAGTGGGAGATATTTATGAGGTCATCTTCATATGTCATCAAGATTTGTAAGACACCAATAAGATTATTACCATGCATGGTATATCAGACATCATGTGGGTGTTGCATGGGTGGTTGCCCCTTCGAGGCCCTTGAAATATTTTTCAGCATGGTGTAATAAAATTAAAAATAAATTCGGACCCCCTTGATAAGGTTGTACTTGGTGTATACAATCTATTTTACATTAGATGTATTACTTGTATGATATTTGTTCTTGATAAACACTGAGATTTTTCTATATGCATTGAGCCAGGGCCTGAGCCTGAGCTGGGCCCTAGCCGAGCCTGAGCCGTCATGTAGGACCCAGCTCAACATTTTGATCAGCCCTGGCCAGGGCTTTTGAGCCGGGCCCCAGCCGGCATATCACTAGCTCTGAACAGTTCGCTCAAGAACTGTGGGCATCATACACGTTTTGCTGGTGCTAGCAGTAAGTAAATTGGAATTCATAAAAACAGTCTAACAGAAACTTGAATCCTACTGTTACAATTGTGCAGGACCCAGATGTCAGTTTGTTAATGGATGAGTACATTCTATGAGTTGGAGATACCCGGAATGAAAGCTACAGGTGTGAAATGAACCTACTGTGACGGTAATTTAAAATCCTATTTTTTTCTCAACATTAACTGTAGGAGAACATTCCAAACGAACAGCTATTCGCTGTTACTGCCTGTGCCTTTCGAGCATACTGACAGTCAGTGAGAAGGTGCTGGTTTGAATATTCTCCCGGCTGTTGGAATTCATGAATCTTTGAGAAATAATTTGAGGCTGGACAGCTGGTTTTATCTCGGAGTCGTGTGTTATATCATTAGCTGAAATTGGATTCTGTATGAAAAAATTAGGGTAACAGGGTTGCGAACGTATGGAAAGCCGGAAGGAGGTCCGAAGGCCTCGCTCTCTCTGAATGATCGGAATCATTTTGCCTAATAGATTCTCGGTGATTAATCTATATGGGGTATTAGGACCTCAATCACTGCATCAAAAGCACGCAATGGTTGCTCTTCCGAATAAATGATTAATCAATTCAACAACTAATGCTGCCCTTCAAAAATTCATATTGTAACAGTAGGCTTATAAGCTTGGAAGTTTGGAACACAGAATAGTTTAGTTATTAACATGCCTCTTGCAGTGGATTCAATTGTAGTTACTCCACTAGAATTAAGTAATAAGATAGCACCAGAATTGATCTACAGTCAAATATCTCATATGGAATAAGGTCATGTGGAATATCCCTCATATGGAATAAGATATTCCATTCCCCGAGCTGGGAGGCGGGAATATTCCATGGAACCGTAGTCCGGAATACGGAATATGGTTTGAGGAATTTTTGGCAGAGTATTCCATATGACGAACACAGAGTTCAATTAAAAAAAGTGTTGATATGTTGAAGAAAATGGAATAATTGGTTGATGAATATGCTTGCTTGAGACTTGAAATCAATCAAACATACTTATTGTATCATTGTAGAACAAAAAATAGGAAAGTAAAATGACCTTATATGATATGGAATATCCATCATATGGAATACAATTTGGTTTTCCCAACTGTATTCCATATTAGGTATTCAGCTGTACTTGTGCCATTTTTATTCTCCCCAGCACTCCCCACCATATTTGATAATAGATATCAATTCAATATTGTAGCTTGGACTCTTGGAGGAGCCAAATTTTTATGATTTTATCAAAGTAAAATGCCCAGGTTCCAGGAGTCAGGACAACTATTTTAGCTTATCTAATATTGTACTGGAGCTGCTTGGTGTCAGTCAGTCTTGTCAACTCTACAAGCACAGAAGATGCAGTGACTGATAAAAGGAGCTTAGACTCAAAAGAAGGAAATCGGAGAGGAGGGAATTTCACCTTTTGCTTGTTAACAGTTGTAACAAGCTGGGCCCAAGGATAAAAGTGAAGTTCATGGGAATGAGGAAAAGCAAGTAAAGATGTTGATTTGATGAATTTAAGCCTCAGTAAAGGTAAGAATTACAGGGGTTTAAATAGTGATAAGTAAGGAGCCAATAAAAGGAGAATGATCTCAGACTTAGAAAGGGAGATAATGTAAGGATTTGCCCTCATCTCCTCCAGCTCCCAGTTACCTTAAATGCACATATATGCACTTTATTGTGCTGCATTCAACCTCAGGCTCCTCAGGATTAATTCTTACTTGCATACTTAGATATATCTGGCCTTCATCAGCAAACCTGGATGTTCTCCAGAGAGCATCAGTACACTGAAACAGACAAGTGATCAATAAGAATTAAAAAACTCACCCTGAGCTTGCACATGAGAGATAATAGTGTCCAAAGACTCTCATGAGAGTTCAATCACTGTGAAGTGTTCATGGTACTAACAAAAAATGTCCAATTTATCTAGGAAACAGAATGTGTATTAATGGAGTGAGGTCAAGTCTGTAGCAGTAATTAAAAATGTCATAAGTCGCAAAGGAATAGGAGTATAGCGCCCGGTGATAGGAATCTTTGAATCCCCAAGTGAGGCCTACTTGCAAGTTATGATTTGGCCCTACAATTTGGCCTCATGTCCAACACTAAGGTCTCCTAAGGTTGATTGCAAAGCTCTGAGACGTATGTATGTCTGCGGAGTGGACAGGAGCAAACAGGTAGATGTCTAGGAAAGGTGAGAGTAAGGATGAAATCCTTACATTGTTTTGCATGTTGGAATATCAAAGGTAAATATATCTTATCGAAAGATACATGGAACACTTTCTCATAGTCTCCACTTGTTTGTATCATCATCCCATGCACTCCACTATTATTGTCTCGCAGAACTCCACTCAGTCTCTCGCCGTATCCACTTGCTCTCTCGTAGTACCCACTTTGTCATGTGCATAGTAGCCACAAGTATTCACGCAGTAGCCACTTGCCTGATATATTGTTTGTACTTAGGACTGTATATAAGCTTAGGTACCATACCCTGTAATAACACCGTCGTCCCCCATTGATCTGTGTGATCGCTACTACTAAGTCCTGTGTGGACTTACTGCTGCTACTTCCTATTTACGAATGTAACTCTAATAGGTTATGGGCCCCGGCCTTAACCATTGACGCATCATATTGCCGTAACTCTTGTTCATGCCACCCAGGCCAAATCCTCCACCACTATGAACTCGACAGGAGATAAAATCATCGGAACAAGCACCACCACCAGTAACTTGACAACGTTCCATCGCATCGGAACAAGCTAGCTCATTGAGTAGCAAAGCTGTAATGCCACAGCAGAGATCAGCACCATTACCTCCCACAGACGACACTGTTCCTTGTAAAGGACACCCACACATCTTTGGCATCAATGAATTAGTCAACAGGTACAAAAGCCAAACCACTGGAAGGTGGAGCCAGTGCGACAAACAACATTGCCTAAATTGATACGATGTACCTTGGACAGGTAAATTTTAGCAGATTTTGCAAAACCCATTGCAAAAGAGCAGGAGCAAATTATCAGAACTCACTTACAAGACATCGCCAACAACAAAGACAACAACGAAGAAGAGGATACTGAAGCACCAGCTGCTCAGCCTATAGCATCATCCTCCCAACAGCATACTCTCGCTCCAACACAATCACCTGCACCGAAACGCGAACCTTCCCCACCTACTCCTCCACAACCATCTGTACAGGGCACCGCACCCCAGTTTCCATATTCAAATACGGAACCACCTTCTCCACACAGATCCCCATCACCATCAGATCCCGGATCACCAGGCGCTTTAATTGCTGATTCCAATGACAACGACGAAATGTCTAAAGCAAACAAAGCCTTTGATAAGGTTACAACCTTAAAGTCAGATGGATCAAATTGGGACACGTGGAAAACTTCGAGTGGAATTTGCAGCCAGATCTATCAGCTGTCAGCGTTATTTGGAATGGAATCTGCAACCTGATCTTGCCCAAGGATCAGATGACAAGCACAGGGGAAAGGATAGTGATTTGCTTAATGCAATCATTGGCAGGTTATCGGATGGGATACTCCGAAGGTATAGGCACTGACAACAACATGAAGCAGTTGTGGGAAAATTTACTCGCTGATTATGATTCTAAAAACGCTCTCACTGAATCATTTTTGCAAAGATGACTTCACACCATGCGATGCACGGACCCATCCAAGGTCAATAAACATTTGGATGACATGATTAGCATCCGCGACGACCTCACAACTAGAGGAATTGATATCAACGACAATATATTCATGAACACCATTATGTCCTCTGTCCCTGACACCTTCAAAGCTACAATAAACGCATTAGCTGTTTTCTCCGCTAAATTAGACAAGAAGCTCAGTCCTGTGGAGCTCGTCTCTACCATTTGTGCTGAATCAATGGTACACCAAATGCGACATGATCACAAGAAGGAATCGGCAAACTATGCCGGTAACAGGGGAAGAGGAGGTTTCCGAGGTCGTGGAAATTCCTTCAGAGGAAATTCCCGAGGCAGAGGCAGAGGCCGCGGAGGATCAATGAGTCGTCAGGACTCCGTTTGTTACAACTGCAGAGGTAAAGGTCACTTTGGAAATCAATGTCCATCAGAGAAATGCAGTCAGGCCAACAAGGCTAAGGAGATGAAAGCTCCTAAAGAGAAGCAGACGAAGAAGTTGGATGGGAACTGGAGAGACAGTCCAAAGAACAACGAAGTGGCATCCTCATCCATGATTGAGGAAATACCAGAGTCATCATGGGCAGCAATCGAAATTCCCGCTAAGCATGGGAATCTTGTTTTTGATTTTTCCGAAATAGCTGATAAATTCAAATTAGCTCTTTCATTGCCGAGCAATCACAGATGTCAGAAATACACCTGTGATGCGGTGCAAGACATTAAAGTTGACACTCCGCCGCCTCTTACTCTTAACAATGAAGAGGAGGAAGAAGTATACGTCGATGCTTACGCTGCAGCCCACAGTTACGGAGCAATTCTTTTTGACTCCGGATGCTCTACCAACATGACACCACTCACCGATGAACTCAGGAATCAAAGGGAGATTCCAACATGAGTCATTCAGGCTGCTAATGCAGAAACCTTCACAGCAAACATCTCCGGCACACTCCATCTGGAACTTCCAACATTTGAAAAAGAGATAAGAATGTTAAAGCTCCCTAACACCCTTATATGTCCTGACACTCCCAACACACTTGTATCACTGGGAAAACTCGACAATGATGGTTATGCCATCCACACCGCAAATGGTATAATGATGATCAGAGATCGCCAGGGGAAACTCGTGGGAATTACCCCAAAGACTAATGGACTATACCAGATCCCATCACGGGAACACGCTTATTCAACTAAGATTGGCAGATTGGTATCTCTTTACGAGGCACACTGCATCTTAGGTCATCTTAACTATGCTTATGTGAAGCATATGTTCCAAGACAACCAGGTTCGTGGAATTGGATTGGATCCGAAACAAATGGACAAACCAGAATGCCGCGCTTGTATACTTGGGAAAGCATCCAGGTATCCTACCGCTCAGATGCGATCATCTCCCCATGTGGAGAAATTTGGAGACATCTTCCACATGGACATATGGGGACCAGCACAAGTCAGAACGGTAAACCATTGCACTTACACACTGACTTTAGTTGACAAAGCAACTGATTGGTTGGAGGAACCCCAAATGAAGTCAAAGGACGAGTCATTTGCACAGTACATGGTTCTCCAAACAGGTCTCCCAACACAATACGGCACAACTGTTAAAGTTCTCCATTCTGATCAAGGGAGAGAATTTCTCAGTAATGAATTCACAGCATATCTGGAACAGTATTGGGACATGACAACGTCTCACAGTACACAACACCCCGGAACACAATGGTATAGTGGAACATGCACATCGAACGTTGCTTAACACAGTTCAAAGTCTTTTGATCTCATCAGGACTTCCGAAATGACTTTGGGGATTCATGATGAAATATGCGGTATATGTTTGGAACAGGACACCAAAGAAGGCCATTGGAATGGCCACTCCATACAAGAAACGGTTTGGTATTAAACCAGACATTACTAATCTTTGCATCTTTGGCAGTATCATTTATGTTAAATGAGAAAAGGAACCTGGCAAATTGGAACTACAGGCCCAGGAAGGATGCTGGATAGGACTCAAACCCGAATCGAATGGTCACTACATCTACTGGCCAACACGTCACACTGTCACAATGGAGAGGAACGTAGTTTTCTCTGACAGGCAGATCCAACCTGTTGAAGGGGAGGATGGAAATTTGGGAAATTTAGAAACATTGGTCACCGAGTCGGAACAGCTGTCATACCAGTTCCAGAAGAAATTGCCAAACCAATTGCACTAGACAAAGTATCTGGCAAACGAGTCAGACAACCCACCAAGAAGATCAGGGATGTCATTGAAGGACTTGGAGAAGGAAGTGATGAGTTGCGACATCTTACCACATCTCTAGGTCAGGTAACATCAGAAATTGAATCTGATCCTTTATCTGTTGCAGAAGCTATGTGACGACCTGACAGCTCCAAATGGTACAATGCCATGAAGGACGAAATCTCCAGACTCCAGGAGCGTGGAACCTACACAATTGTCACTCCACCTCCAGATGCAAATATTCTCACATCCAAATGGGTCTATCGGACCAAGAAGGATGAAAGAGGTCACCTTACAGGACACTGAGCTTGTCTTGTTGTATGTGGATTTAATCAGATCCCAGACATTGACTACTTCCCAGACAAAACCTTCGCATCTGTTGCGAAACTTGCATCAGCCCATGCTATACTCAGCATTGGAGCTGAGAAGAGCATGATTATCCACCAAATGGATGTGAAATGTGCTTACTTTTACAGGAAATTAGACAACAATGAGCGCATTTTTATGAAGGCACCTCCAGGCATTGATATAGGATTAAAACCAGGTCAAACCTTACGGCTTAAACTTGCACTTTACGGACTTAAACAAGCCGGTCGACAATGGTACATGCAATTCAGGGAAATCATGACCCAGTTGGGGTTTAAACGATCTGATTTTGATCACGCTGTTTTCTATCGCACTAATCCCTTCACCATCATTTTCATACATGTTGACTACATGACATTGGTTACCAAAACCCTGGCCATCATGGAGAAACTAAAGAAAGATATTGGAGCTATAATCGAAGTTGTTGATTCCGGAGAAATCCATTGGCTACTTGGGATCAAGATCCAAAGATCTCTCCATGATAGAACAATTCACTTATCCCAGCGGTCATACATTGACGCCATACTCTGTCGCTATGGATTCTCGGATATAAAGCCACTCTCTATTCCCTTTGATCCCCACATCCACCTCACCAAAGACCAATCACCCAAAACGGTCAAGGATATCTCTTTTATGCGCGACAAACCCTACAGAGAGGCCCTTGGTGCTCTCCAGTACTTATCCGATTGCTACGAGACCTGACATCACATATGCAGTCTCTATCCTTGCTTGCTTTTCACAAAACCCCGGCATCACTCATTGGAACGGTGTACGCCGTGTTTATGCCTATCTCAAATACACTCGAGACTTTTGGCTCAGTACGAGCAACCAGGAGACAGTCCAAGGCTACACAGATGCGGATGGTATGTCCCAAGAGGACCGACATGCTATTTCCAGGTATGTTTTTATGTTGAATGGCGGAGCAGTATCTTGGTTGTCGAAACGACAGGACACCATTTCTTTATCTACCATGGAAGCCGAGTATATCACTTTGACCCATGCGGCAAAGGAAGCAATCTGGCTTAGGAATCTTTTATCGGAAATCTTTGGTCCCATTACTCATGCGATCCCTATCATGTCAGATAATCAGTCCGCCATCGCATTGGCGAAGGATGATTGTTTTCATGCCAGGACCAAACACATTGATATCCGATACCACCTCATCTGCTACGTCATTGAGGAAGGTAAAATTCATCTTACTTACTGCCCTACTGAAAACATGATGGCAAACATCTTCACCGAAGCCTTATCTTCGATGAAAGCCAAACATTTTGCAGCATCCATGAGATTATCAAAGGTTTGAAGGGGAGTGTTGGAATATCAAAGGTAAATATATCTTATCGAACTATACATGGAACACTTTCTCATAGTCTCCACTTGTTTGTATCATCATCCCATGCACTCCACTATTATCGTCTCGCAGAACTCCACTCAGTCTCTTGCCGTATCCACTTGCTCTCTCGTAGTACCCACTTCACCATGTGCATAGTAGCCACAAGTATTCACGCAGTAGCCACTTGCCCAATATATTGTTTGTACTTAGGACTATATATAAGCTTAGGTACCATACCCTGTAATAACACTGTTGTCCCCCATCGATCTGTGTGATCGCTACTACTAAGTCCTGTGTGGACTTACTGCTGCTACTTCCTATTTAGGAACATAACTCTAATATTGCAAATCTCATATAAGTATGTCCTGAAACAAACTTTGTACCACTGCTTTATTTTCTAGGTCTTTATTACTGAAGTACACAGTCCAGAATTACAGTTATTAGACCATAATATTTGGGTAGATTTCTTTTCTTTCACCTCGCTGAAGTTGAACTGCAATATGAAGAAAAATATTATGTGAGCAGAGGTTTCCCAGGTCCTTGACAGTTGCCATCAACGGAACTGTCAAAAATGAGCGAGTCCTTCCAGCTTTCCACACGAAAGGATTGATACGACATTCAAAAGGACAATGGTGAACTTGATTGAATGATTGTGTCAAAGAATGGGCATCTATCTCTCATACCAAAAATGGACAAATTTCTGCTGAGCAGAAATTTGAACAGAAATCAGATATATCAATAAGTATGTCAGCACTATAGACATATAAACAGAAATGTATGTATTCATTAGTATTGAAAGATTTACTGAAATTTTTCCAATCAGTTCAACATTTAAGTCAAAAGAAAGGATAAGGCAACTATACTGTCTATACAAGAAAATCTTCTCATGCACATATGATAAATCTGTATACACATAATCGATTAATATATTAGTTTTTGTGTGTTTTGTGCAGAAAACAACGTCCCTCCAGCGGGAGCTGATACCGTTTTGGGAAGGAAATCTCAAATGGCATAGGTAGCTGGTGGTTGACGTCGAATCCAGTATGCAAGGAGTGCAAGGGTAGGATAGAAATCACATTACCCAAACATACCACATGGAGCCATGCTCCCAGAGCCATGCTCCCAGAGCCAAAAACGGGGCATGACAGCAATCACATGATCTTTCGATGCCGGAGGTGGGGTTGTCAAAAAGAATTATCCCTTGTTAACAGTTATTAATCTCTTTCCGTGAGTCACAGAGAGAGCCAGGAACAGGCAGGGAAGTTAGACTGTGGCATCTGACACTGAGTGAAAAGGAACTAAATTTGGGGGCAGACAGGGAGCCTTGAGTCCCATGCAAGGCTTCCAATGTTGTAGACTACTCTATATATCATACATAATGGATTCTGGAATGATCTAGTGTTGAATTAGACATGAGGAGACAGTGAGAACAGCAGACAAAATGTCTACATTTGGGGCAGGCAAGGATGAGCGGACACACTTGTAAGTAATCTGAATCAAACTCATTGCATAGTCCAAGCACATTCAAAGGACAGTCCTGAGCCAAGACTCAACTAAGAGAGCTTTGAAGTAGCCCAGAGGCATCCAACATCATAGAAAATGGATGTGACAAATGCGTGACAATGGTGTGATGGGTTTCTGAATAACGATTTGCAAGAAACCCAGGGTTTCCACTCATAATGGGGTTTCCCATTAGAATTATCCTAGATGGACAAGAGAACCATGGATAATTTGTATTTGAGTAGTGAAATCCCTTCATGTGTCTTTATCTTATTTAAAAGAGTAACAACTCAATCAAGGAATTTTAGGCGCTTGTCTTCCAGCAGTGAGATGCGGTGGTTGATAAGGTCCCAGAAAAAACCAAGGAAGACCATATAGAATGTGAAACAGTCTCCGGTCTTGGGTGGATGCCATGGTATACCTAGTGTTGCAATACTTTCCATGCAAAAATCTTGGTCTAAGGAATAGTGGAAATTCCCATCTTCAAAACTGCCTGTTGGGTCATGGAATCATAGAACTCTCATATCATCTTCATATTTGAAAGGTAGAAGACTTGGGCATATGTCTGGCCAGATATCCACCCCTGCATTGGATATTTGACCCAAGTTGCTGCTTGCTGGTTGCAGTCCGAATGGGTGACAATGATTGATGTAGAACTTTCCTTCCACCCCTACAACCAGGTATGGTTTGTGGGTGGGGGTGACTGCACATGTGCAATGAAAGGCTTTGATGTCGAAGGCACATGCCTGTGTGCCCTTGGGTGCTGCCGCAATCTATGGGATGAATTGAAAGGTTTGAGATTTTTAAGAGTTTTTCAAAGGCATCTGCTTTATATGGGGTGATTATGCGTTTGTATATCTCAGAATCCAAAAGCATGGTATCAAGGAGAGGAGCACAGTGTATGATAGAGGAAGGGAAATTGGTGTAGCATAGATATTTTGAGCCACCCAAAGGGTTAAGCTCAGATGGCACCTTCAAAGACATGGGAGCATGAGGCGCTGCGGGAGAGAGCCAAATACTTGTGTCTGCATAAGCTGCATATGTGGAGTCTTCCATCTTCATGTTGGCACTGACAAATGGAAGCAAGGTTGAATTCAATGCATAGATGCTTTGATTCTCATGCACTACCAAGGGGTTTGATGGTCCAAAGCTCACCGATCCCTGTATGTAGTAAAACATGGTTTACCATCTGCAAAGGTGACGGTGGTGATAGGATGGGCCCAGAGGAGGTGAGGTGCCATCCAAATAATACATGTTGGGGAAGAAGTGTGGTTTGCCTTTTTGGTTGGCTTTTCTGGATTCCGAAAAGGAACATGGAGAGTCGTTACCTGCCATACAAGGAACCTTTGCTGCATTTTCCAAATCCAAATTTGCTGGTCGCTTGGTAGAGGAGGAAGGTGCTGCTGAAGTGCCTGTGATTTGTGTTACCTCTTCCCTAACTTGCAGCAGGATAGAAACCTTCTGCACATAATATGCCCTGCTCAACAGAGTACCCTCTAGTATGTTGTTCCGAGCTGATTGCTTGAAATTGTACCATATGGGATACAACAACTCGAAATCTGGATAGTCACGGAAGAATATAAAATATCTCCAGAATTCTTTTGCAAACAATACCGAAAGAGGATCTGCTGGTTCGACCAAGCTGTCTGTGGCCAATGAGAGAATAACCAGTGCCGCATGGTAGTTCTTCATACTCTCAATCCATTTCAAGGGTGATAAGCAGGAGTGGTCTGCATCGTTTCCCCACAGTGTCTTCATCTTAAGAACATTGAATACTAAGACTTTCAAATCCAATGGAGGCTCAGTATACAAGATTTTTGTATGGAGATCATGGAGCCTGTGCTGTGCCAACTGAAGGTGTTTGTTGGTGAACCAGTTTACTGGGAGGAAGAGTTTGTGGCAAATCAAATATAGAAAGATTTTTTAAACGATGGGTTTAGGCTGTGGCCTGTGACATGCTCAATGGGATTGAGGTTGATCATGGAACCTGCAATTGGAATTGATTTGGCATTCTCTTTCATTGTCTTGGCTCCCTTTGTACCTTTCTTCTCCTTCTGAAGCTGAACCAGCTTGAGTTCCATGAGTAGGAAGGTAGGCAAAGGTCCAACCTTTGTACACAGCTCCATACTGGCAGCTAGCATGGCCAGTTCTTCACTGGAATAAGGGAAAAGGGCCTTCAACAGTGGTCCGACATCCAGAAAGCTAACCCTGTCATCTCTACACCTCATAGTAGCCACCATACTGTGTTCATTATAAGTCTCTACCATGCAGTTATGCTTGTTTTGAGGGCCAGTATTTAGGATCTAAGGCTGGAGGTATGATTAAAAAGGGCTGGAAGTCAAAGTCTTCAGGGATAGGTGGCGCAATTCCAGCATTAGGAAGAATAAGGGTCCTTTATTAAAGAGTGAAGTAGCCAAAAATATATCCTGAGTGATGATAAAGAGAGTGAACAAGGTACTTCTTGTCTAGCAAGATGAGCGTGACAAGATAATTGTTTGATGTGCACACAAGCTCAGTCCCAAAAAGGCAAGCCAAGTCCTGGTGGCTTTGTGTGGACCAATCTCTAAGAACCTTTCTGTAATTATTGTTTCCTTATCTAACACTTACGTTAGCTGTTCACAAGCTCACGTAGCTTCAGCTAGCAACAGCTGAGTTGTTCTGGATCAAATGACTTGAAAATTATGCTGAATTTTAAAGATTCAGCACAAATTAAATATACCCTGATTTTTGGCATTTCTTGTTAGAGTTATATTCCTAAATAGGAAGTAGCAGCAGTAAGTTCCACACAGGACTTAGTAGTAACAATCACACAGATTGATGGGGGACAACAGTGGTATTACAGAGTATGGTACCTAGGCTTATATACAGTCCTATGTATAAACAATATATCAGGCAAGTGGCTACTGTGTGAATATCTGTGGCTACTGTCTATACAGTAAAATGGGTGCTGCAAGATAGTAAGTGGATATGGTAAGAGACTGGGTGGAGTCTGCTCAGATGATAGATGTGGAGTGCATGGGATGGTGATACAAACAAGTGGAGAGTACAAGAAAGTGTTCCATAGATAGATTGATACTAAAATTACCTTTGATATTCCAACACTCCCCTTCAAATCTTTGCAAGTCCCATTGTTTGGCTTTCATCAAAGGTAAGGCTTTGGTGAAGATGTCTGCCATCATGTTTTTGGTAGGGCAGTAAGTAAGACAAATTTTACCTTCCTTGATGACATAGTGGATGAATTGGTATTGGATATTGATGTGTTTGGTCCTGGCATGAAAACAATCATCTTTGACCAATGCAATGACTGACTGATTGTCTGACATAATAGAGATTGTATGAATAATGAGACCAAAGATTTCCAATAAAAGGTTCCTAAGCCAGATCGCTTCCTTGGCTGCATGGGTCAAAGCAATATACTTGGCTTCCATGGTTGTGTTGGAATTTACAGAAAATCTATTTTAGCCCACATTACAACATACTTATGAATTTATGATATCACAGGAGATATTTGTGCATACACTCACAGTATCCATGCATATACTCACAGTAGCCGCTTTACTGTATGCATAGTAGCCACCGATATTCACATAGTACCCACTATCCTGTTATATGCACTATGACATAGTCATTCTTACAGATATAAATACAGTATGTAGTTACTCATGTACCTTACCTGTTTGCCTCAGGGCCCAGTTGAGGTCAAACGGCTACACAATCATTATAACTCCATTTCTTATTTCTAACAGGTTGATTAAGGAATAGTATCCTGTCATTTCAACAACCAAGATACTGCTCCGCCATTTAACATAAAAATTTACCTGGAAATAGCATGTTGATCTTCTCAGTGGGACATACCATCTACATCTGCATAGCCTTGGACTGTTTCCTGATTGCTCGTACTGAGCCAAAAGTTTTGGGTGTATCTGAGATAGGTGTAAACATGGTGTACACCATTCCAATGAGTGATGCTGGGGTTTTGTGAAAAGCAAGCAAGGATAGAGACTGCATATGTGATGTCAGGTCCTGTAGTGACAGATAAGTATTGAAGAGTGCCAAGGGCCTCTCTGTAGGGTTTATTATGTATAAAAGTGATATCCTTGACCATTTTGGGTGATTGGTCTTTGGTGAGGTGAGGTGGATGTGGGATCAAAGGGAATAGAGAGTGGCTTTATATCCAAGAATCCATAGCAAGAGAGTATGGCATCAATGTATGACTGCTGGGATAAGTGAATAGTGTGTGGCTTGGGTTGGGTTGGGTCCGGTTTTTCTTAACAGGTACAGTATCAAAAACTAGTATAAAAATGACTACAGCCTACAAGCTACAAGATATATAGAGTATCCATGTAGATATATCATTACAAATTTTCATTGTTGTTGAAAAGGGCCAGTCAAAGCGAGTCTTACCGACCTCGAGACCCTGCTGGGGATACACATCCTGGATCATATACCAAACTCGTTTCAACGCTTCGTCTCATTGGTCAGTTTCATTTAATATTTTCTTTCGTAGCTAGATACACGGACTGCGCCGTTTCTCTTTTGATATGTCTCCATCGAATCATGGTTACTTATTACTTACATGCTCCATGATCTGGTTACCATATTTTTCCCTTTTAAACAGACTTTCGTACGTACCTTACCCTCAGTTGTTTGACACTTTATTGCGTGTCTTCCTGAGGGTAAGCTCCTTTTGGACTTGTTACTGTTACGATGATGCTAATAGATATTATTATAGTCTAACTTATACTTTGTCTAACAGGTACATATTATTTAATAAACGAGTTGTTTGACACTTTATTGTGTGTCTTCCTGAGGTCTAACTTATACTTCATCTAACAATTGTCAACAAGATCAATACCTTCATCATTGTCATTAGCATCCAAAAACAAAAAATTGATCAACTCTTCATTGGAGATATAATCCTCATGCGAGCAATCTCCAAAGCACATAAGGGCACAAATGGTTTCTGCATGGAGTTGGTTATGAAGATGCAAGATGAGGATGCAACCATGGGAGAATTCGCTCAACTGCAACCAAAGAAGCTAGAATCAGACTTGAGAAATGATACAAAAATAAACAGAGGAGTGCGCACCAGGTATCAAATGTAAGGAGATCACCAACTTCACTAGGTTAGGATACACCCTCCTATTCATGATCCACCACCGTAGAGGGTTGTCCATTAGCACGCAGCTGTCTGCAAGATAACAGTCCAGCTCATCCTTTGCCTTGTTGCCTGCACCATTAACCCACGTATGTTTAGCCATGAGTGATATAAATGAGTTTAAGGAAGAAGGTTGCGGGGCTTGGGAGGTCGATGCCTAACAACATAGCCTGTTAGCAGACCAATACAACAATCAAGCAAATAAAAAATATACCATTGATGCATTAGTAATGGGCAACAATGGCTTGTACTGTTCCCAGTGCTGTTGAGTAACAGCAATGGCCTCCTCAATCCAAGCCTCCATCCAACCAGTATTACGGAAGTAGTTGAGCTTCAGGGAAGGGTAAAGAACTATGTGATTATTAGAACTTTGTTTGAAGTAGGAAAGAAAATACATACCCATTGTGATACAATACAGTATATATCTGAATCATTGGCTAGCGTATAATATTTATTGAGGGTTTTCTTGCCAATTGAGAGGGCATGGCAAATAGGGTCAGAAAGAACCTGTTTGTCAATAATGCCTGTCGTGAATGCTTCATTGATGGTGTCCATGGCAGGAATTACTGCGGCAATAATGGGTGCATTAGTTGAAAAGAAAGTCATGGAATCTTTTAGAATATGGAACCAAACCAAAAATCCATGAGTAACTGAGATCACTAGAAGCAAATATGAACAAACCTTGAGTGCTGAAACAAGACCTTTGATTGTGTCCTATTCCTCCTTGTCAAGCAGATATTCTGCCAACCCATTGGATGAACGATCCAAGAATCTCGAAACAGGATCCTTCATCTCCAAAAAAGCAGCCAAAATGTCGTAGGTTGAGTTCCACCATGTAGCAATGTTGCGAGGAAGAATCCGGTCTTTGAATTTGGTGTTAGCAACTTGCTCTCACCATTGAGGCAAGAGCAAGGTAGTGGAGTTGATGATTTTGAGCAATATTTTGTGAGTCTGAGATGATGTTGGTTGAAAGGGTAAACGGGTAAATGGATGAGAATAAAGTGGCAAAAGCATAAGGCTGTTAGGTGACATGGCAGGCCAGGGTCAACACTTACTTTGAATAAGGCCTTTCTCACAGGCTCAACATCTTTCTTCCACTTCTCCTGCTCTTTGACCATCATCTCCTGCAAGACTTTGACAAATCCCTCCACATCATCTGCTCCTTTATCCCCGTTTTCCTCTATATCCTTTAATTCGGTGTACAACTCATCAGGGCCTATATCATTGTTTGCTTCACTTGCATCATTCAAATTGTGTCTGGCCTTGGGCTTGACTGGCTCAAATGAACAAAGCACACCTTTGGCGGTCAAGTTCACAGTATGGGAAAAGCAGTGGACATGTGCTTGCTTTCCCTGGAAGTTAGGCAGCTTGCTAACGAGTTCCTCAAACCTTGCTGTATTTGCAGAGGCATTATCACAAGTAATAGAGATAATCTATGGTATGTTAGCTATGCTTCAATCTTAAAGATATTTTTGCTGACCTTGCCATCTATTCCGTATTCTTTCAGTGTCTTTGCAAGCGCCTCTGCCATGTTCTCTGCAGAGTGGGAGCATGGAAGCTCTATGAAGTTGAGAATTGTTGTGGTAAGTTCTTCAGTTCCATTCTCCGACTTTTGCAGCCACGTAACAACAATTCTCATGAACGCATGGTGTTTAGGAGATGTCCAACAGTCAATGGAAATTGGGAGTTCACCATCAATGGCCTGAAATTAGTAGTGAGTGTTTCTGTTCTACTTGAATTGATTTAAGGACTTACCTGCGGTTCCTCTGCCAATTTTGCTTTTGTCTTTGTGTAAAGCTTCTTCATGTCCCATGCAACGGTCTCCTTACTCGGCAGATAATGTTTTGGACAACCTTCTTTCTGGAGCCAGTGGTAATATCGACCATGAACTATATGGAACAGATGTGCAGATTCTGCAACCCATTGGGCGGTCACAACACTGTAGCAACTTGATTCAGGACATATTCAAGGATGTAGGAGGGATGGAGATATACCAAGCCATTTTCTTTTCAGGAGGGCATGTTGAAAATGTTTCGGCCCATCTTTTAAATCTTTTGAGAGCTGCAGTGAGTTGCGTTTGACTTTTCTTCCCAAAGGTTTTGATTGCCAAGCATGCTTTATCTAGAGTCGAGTCTTTTACAGTGTTGACTGCTTCTTGCCCCCAGCATTTTTCCACATGCCCACTCATGTTGCCTGTGCATTGAAGGTAAGTTTTGAATTTTCCCGAATCTAGCTATTACTGACCGGTTGAACCTTTGTCCTTAGTTTTCATTCCCTGCCACTTTTTCTCTCCACAGTGTGTGCATTTCCAAACAAGGTACTCCACAGTCCCCTCATTATCAAACTCGAGCTCTGGCTCAGCATCAAAAAACACATAAATTGGTGCTTTTTGTTTTGACAAATCTTTTTCTATTCAATGGTAAGTCTTTTTCCATTGCACATGCATTAACATGACCTGATTTTCTTGATTGCTTCTGCCCTTTTAGCATTTTTGGCGTTGGTTGTATCCACAATGTCACCATCATTGTCTTTGTTGGGTTCAGAGGGTTGCTCCCCATCATTGTTGTTGTCATCATTGTCGCTATCGACAATGATGTTATTTCTCTTCTTGTGTGTTTGGTTGTTGCTGGTGGCACTGGTTTTCCATTTCAGAAGGTTCATGTTGGTTGAGCATAAAGGTTAAACAAATCAGTAAAAATAGTAGATATAAGCAAGTTTATTAGTAAAAATTAGTTCTTTTTCTATGTAACATGGAAAAGTGCTAGAAGGCTTGGAAAGCTGGCGGCGCGTGCGGGTATGCAACATGGGTGCCAGGTACTCAAAATGAGAACCGACCTGACCCAACACAGGTTCCCGACCCGACAACCCGGCGAACCCGGCGTACCCACCCCATACACTATAAGTGAATTGTTTACTACACCTCCGTCTCTCCATCATTGTTACTTGCTAAATCGCTCTCAGTATCCCACTCGAATTCAAGCTCATCCTGGAAACAGGCCTTTCGATCATACCTGTATGGACCCTTCTCACCGGAGTACAATTCACTATTTATACAGATATCGAACCTCTCAGCTACTTTTTACAGATAAGTATAACCACTGCTCATCAAGGATTCACCAAATTGTGGCCTCCGTCAATTCCGATGATTTGCCCATTGATGAACGCTCCCGCACGAAAGCAAAGCATAACTGCCATCAAGGCGATCTCGTGAGGTCTGAGAGCTGGCGTAAGTCTTTCATTTCTCACTTTACGAAGCAAATATGTACGAACCTTCCAGCTCTCTTCAGAGGATTAGGGTTCATTGCTCCACACACACGCCCCGTCGCCAATTTATCGGCTTCGACTTGACCAGCCAGTGTCATTCCCGATGGAAAGATACCCGGTGCAAAGGCATTCACTCGGACAGGAAGTCCCTTAATGGCAAATTGGGTTGCGAGTGAGACGGTGAGACGGTCTTGACCTGCTTTGGACGCGACATACGCGAACTAATAAACGGGGATAATTCAGTACGAATCAATCGTCCTTGAATATATGCCTCACATGCTCGAACGGTAACTTGGTGGTTGACCAGGTAGTGGAAATATTAATCACACTCGATGTCTCCTTGGGTCCTCGGATTCGCGCACCTTTTTCCAGTAAGGAAAGAAAGGCCGACGTGACAAAAAACGGCGCAGCAGTGTTTGCGCGAAACTTGCCAACCAGGCTTCAAAGGACTGGTCTTGGAAGAGGGATGCACCGATTGCAGAGTTTTCTGGTGCCGAGTCGTCAGAAAGGTAGGAAGCTCGCGGCCCAATTGCGCCAGCACTAGAAGAGGTAGTGACGGATTAAGATTGCAAACTTGGATCAGCAAACTTGAAGTGGACTGACTTGTTTACTAGTATATCGAGTCTGCCTTCTTTTTCCTCGACTACCTTTAGCGCATTCGCTATCCGAGTCTTTGTTTGTCACGTCCATCGGTAACCTAACACTACAGTTTCAAAGAAGTACAGTAAGCCCGCATTTATTACTCACGGAATTAACCCTTCACATTCTTCACGCTTCGTCCAAGATATTTTCACGTCGGCCTGTGATATAAACTTTTGCGCCATTTTCTGCAAGTCCTTGCGCTAACATTAACCCACTGGTGCGTAGTATTAGTAAATTTTATTAAATATTCCTTTGGACTTCGATGATATATAGAGTAGATTGCTAGCGCTGAATGCTTACATTCCAGTACCGCCGCCAGTGACAAGAGCAATTTGGCCTGAGAGTTCCACGACAGTGGATGCCTTCAAGCTCGTGGTATTCATTGTAAAGAAGTTTCACTAGCAGTTGAAGGGGAACTTGGGGAAAGAAAGAAACGCAGGTACCTATATCCTGCAGTCGAGTCATCTGTATACCACAATTTATAGGATGGAATCCTGCTGATCAAGTGAGCCAGATTCCCGGTTCCGCCGTCCAGCTCTCAGGAAGAGAGTGAATTAGGAATCCATTCAGAGATAGCAATTCGTTATCCTCGAATATAGTTGATCATCGACTGTGAACCAAAGTTGTTCCACCAAGAGTTTCTCTCACTCACATGCACCAGCTCTTCCTCCGATTCTCAATGTCCGAGGAGGTCATGAACTTGACTATCTAGGTGTTTCATCCCGGAAAAGCAGACAGAGAGAGTATTTAAATCATTAGTGAGCAAAAATCTGATGACTGCCAGTGAGAGTGGCTTTTTTTGAAACACTTTTTACTTTTTAAAAAAAATTTATTTGCTCAGCATGACCGATTCGTTGACAGCAGACGAGAATTTTAATTGAACCCATATCGGCCTTATAGATTGTGGTCCAGCCTCCAGTGCCTGGACTGAACTTTGAACGAGCTGAACTCTGTTATACACAATGACACACAACTACCGCTGCTAGCGGCAGTGGTCTCAAAATGGTATGCCCGGATCGATATCATCTTGGTGATACACGTTATAATGGGCGGCGATGGCGGTGAAGGGCAGCGATCTACATAAGCACTGCAATGGACATCCACCATATAAAGTAGCCAGCTCCCTGATGCTACTTTCGTCGTTCTCCCTTGAACGATGCCTGCACCATATCCTCTTCTTGGTACGTCGGATGTTCATCGAGCTTCCGACCACTGACTTCTTTCTGATATGCTTTTTTATAGACATGCCTCCGGGCGATATCAAGAACACGCATGAATTCACAGCGATGTAAGTTCTGAATTCGTGCCATGTATCTGTAGGGACCATGCTAAAAACAAAGCTAACTCCGGTACTATTATGCAGGCATATGGCGGCAGCGCACAATACGTTCATTCAAGGGATTAATGCAATAGTGGCACATGCGCCGACGGTTCCGCCCAATAAAATTCAGCCATTCTTGATCTTCTGCCTCACCGTGGTGCGCATACATATACTCTCATTGAACTAAAACCGAGTCTGAACATTTTATTAAATGTCATAGCTAGATAATATTCACCACCATCACCACATAGAGGAAACATATTTCTTTCCTGAGCTGGAGAAGAAGCTGGGTGAAGGGGCGTTATCGCGTAATTATGAGGAGCATGCAGATTTTGTTCCGCAGCTAGATGAGTTGCAGGTGTATCTCAAAACAGTGCAAGAGGAGGAAGAAAAATACGATGGCATGGTACTGTTGGAGAAGATACATTCATTTAGTGATTCGATGATGCTGCATTTAAGTCATGTAAGTGTCCCGACTCTCACTTCAGGCCCAGTGCATTTATTCGTCTTATAGGAAATCCCAACGCTCGAAGCTAATCGTCTTAAAGCTGTTTTCACTGAGAAGGAGCTGAAGGACATTGATGCAAAAGTCTTGAGCATTGCGTTGAAGACTATTGATTTCTATAAAGCGATTCCGTTGGGCTTGGTTTGCTCAAATCCAGCTACTCCGTGGTGAGTAACTGAACACAAGTCTGAGACTCTATGGAAGTTTTCTGACTGGGTTTTTTATATGTTTAGGTTCCCGCCGCTACCTTTGCCAGTGAAATTGGCAGCACGATGGTGGTACTCAAGAAGATATAGTGAGGCTTGGGAGTTTGGGCCATTGGATCTTTATGGCAAACCTCGAGAGGTCTCCGTGAAGGCATGAAAGTTTTCATACTTGTTGGGTTCTCGGTTGGTTCCGTTTGGGTTCAAGTTTGGCGTTGCGTTGAATTGCGTTGTCGGTGTAGAAGTAATTGAGGTAGCTAACTTATATGATACGAAATAGTCATATATATATATAGTAATAAGTATACATAAGCTAGAATCGAGAGGATGGTGACCGTCAGTCTATTTCCACATATACTGAAACCATCGGTAGCAAATCGGTAGCTACACACCTATGTCGGACCGTCTTAGAGACATCAAATGATAGAGCTACTTTTGATCTATGATTACAGCGCTTTCGGGAAACCTTTAACAGATCCACCCAGAGAAATCGCAGCCTTTCACAATCGACGTAAACATATAATACCGGTTTCCGTCGCATATGTCGATAGTTGCACGGTGCACCCGGAATCCACCTCAAAGTAACCACCTCCACAGATTTAAAGATACCAGAGGTGCTTAGAGAGCGAGATTCATTCGAGATTGGGATACATGCGAACTTCAATGCAACTTCAATTCGTAGAGAGAAGTGGGCGCTAACTATTAGCGCTCATCCCGTACTTCAACTCCGGCCCTAGAGGTCCGTCGGTTTTGTCTCTTATTCATCGTTATTTGCTCAGAAAATCTCTTTATCGAGTACTTCCAGCTCTAAATTATCAACCAACCAATCTTCGACATGTCTTAGAAGGATACAATCAGAACATTCATCTATTTTCAGTAAAGCTAGGATATGGATTCGCATAGGAAATCCGAGCCATGGTTCTCATTTCTGGCGTTGTTTTACGCGTTAGTATGTGCTTCTATCCTTTGCTTTGCTTTCTTTTTATCTTGTTAACATCGAAACCACAGGACCGACATTTTTCCGCTTCAATCGAAGGGAAGGACTGGATTTTCTTTTGGAAAAGACTGCCTTTCGATATTACAGGTCACATTCACACCATGCCGACGCATGCTTTGCACGGGTAGACCAGTGCTAGGCGCCATTGCAGAGCTCCTGCTCTCCACCCTCGATTGCATTATTCATGGCCGTTTGATATATATATATCATAAATCAGCGAGCTGGCGAAATTCTGCTTTATATTCGCAGGGAACGAAATTTGACTAGTCTATGTTCCACGTTCGTGCAGTACTCACCCATGGCCAATGTCAATCCTAATCCAACTCAGTTGACGCTCGACAATGGTGCTTTTTCGCCGAGTTACCGATTCGGTGTTGGCATCTATCATCGTAATTGGCAACATTTTACCAAACGAATTCCAACAAGTTGATGTCCCGTCTAGACCCGAACCGCAGACGCTCCCCAGCTCCATCTTATATTCCTAAATCCTCAGCCTCTTCGCAAGCCAGCTGCCGGATCGAAAGACGATCTACAACCCATCTTTATAGCCTCAGTGAGAATTCCTCAGCTCTAAAAGGCATCGCTACAAGGATGGTCGGTTGTTTGCATGGCCAGCTGGCTCTTCTTCGCGGTCACGTCCGCGAGAAAGCTCCAGTCGGTCAAAGCATCTTTCTTTCGCTCATTCTCGCCGAAGACGACTTGCACCTACACGCTATCCCAAATCGATGAATATCTCGACTACATCTCTTTCCCGGCCCTTTACCGCCTAGTAAAAAGGGGACTTCTCCTCAAACTCTCACTCTTATCGGAATCTACCACCTCAGCGCTGTCCCATACAAAAATATCATTCTCCATTACTCCGCATCACACGCAGTGTCATTGAATCTTCGGGTCCACCGACAAACGCGGTCGAGGCAGGTATTGCAGAAGATAGCTTGTTTTACTTCGCCATCCTGCGGGGTCTATCCGACTGGAGCCATGCTTACACTGATTGTCGGGATCTCGCAGGGTGATCATATGGTGGTGAGCTATATACTACTATCTGAATTTTATCTAGTTGTCTGACATATTCAGGAGGCAGCTTCTGAATGGTGCCAAATATGTGGTCGACGTGGCGTTTGGTGGTGATGGCCAACCAGACCAATGCACCTCATCCATGGAGTCTCGTAGCAGAGTATTGGCACACAAGAAACCCGATTCGTCCACGACATATTCCTCAGCTAATGCACCAGGCGGGCGCTTCTCCGCGTCCCTCGCTTCTCAACGCAGTTCAACAAAACTTTGGATTATATCAGTATCGCACTTCCTCAGCGCAAGATTGGAACAGCTGCTACTGCTTTTCGGAACTCGAGTTCTTGCCTCGCGGTTTTGAGGTCTTGACTTGCTGCACATTAACGAGCCCAGAAGCTTTCACACCTTCACACGTTTTGTTGTCAGCTTTTTCGGAAGGATGAAGACGGAGATAGGACTAAGAGGGTAGAGATTTACGGCAAGGCGATGCTACTGAATGGGGAGGTGAAGAGAAACGGATGGAAGAACAGAAACGGTGTGCTCTTGTACGTCTGAAGCGGATAGGGTGGAGGCTTTGAAGGTGTATCTTAGGATAGAGTAGAGGACGGGTCTACGCGGTCGATTTTTGGGGGGCTACTGAGTAGACGATCTGTGGTGGCAGAGTTATTTGCAGTTCAACATATCATCGAGTCGCAACGTTCATACGCCACCAAGTTGGGTTACCCTATAGAAACTTTTCAGAGATTCATAACTGTCCATGTTAAGTATCACTCTAGCTGCGAGTGTCTGTATTTTTTTTTGTTGATTTCAAACATTTCAGTCTGGTCGACGCAATGTTTTGTTTACAGCTGTTTCCAAATTTGTAGCATAGATTTTGCGAAACGTAGGTTCGTTCCAAGCCCGTTCCTGATTGGCTGATCGTGTTTGTACATCTTTTTGTTTCGGTTTATTTGGATCAAATCAAAGAACGACCCGTTACCGGGCCGGAGCAAGGCTTGCTCCGAACCTAGCGAAACGCTCTTTAGTGATCTTATTTACAACCAAATAAAAACGTCATGCCGGAGCCTCGAGGCAGCTGCGGACGCCTCTGCTCCAATGCTCCACTGCACGGTCACCTGCATATTCCTCAGGTCTCCTCGACGCTAGACAATCTAAATTCCGAGACTTTCCCAGTTCTGAGCACATTTGCCTTCACCCTGCTAACTGTCGATTGGGAGACGTGAAGTTTGTGAGCTGTAGTAACTTGGTTTTCGGTCAATGAAAGAAGGTAGATTTTTTCTTTTGCAGCTGGATGAATGTAGCGAAAATTGCCCATTGTTGTTCGAGGCAAGGTTCGAGGAGACAGAAGGAGACATCGGTCAAAATTACATCATAGCCGACACTGGCCGAGCGGTGGCTTGTTTGGTTATAAATAAGATCACTAAAGAGCATTTCGCAAAATCTATGCTACAAATTTGGAAACAGCTGTAAACAATCCGTTGTAAACTTGCATAAATCGCGTCAACCAATTTTTTTCAAGGTGTCAAACAGTCTCCGTTCGCAGAAGAGTTGCTCGGCTGATCTTCATCTCCGAGTTTGTATCGTAGATGTCCGTTGATCGCAATCCCCGAAAGGGAAATTTTCGTCCGAGCTTCCTTCCATCCTTGCATCCGACCCTTTCCTTCCTCTCTTCTTTCATTAACGGTACATGCTCTCAAAACCCGCCTTGATCACGGAAGTAATCATGGTAAGATGTCGCTAGTCTATGCAAGAGAAGCGAACAAGCCATCGACTCGGAAGCGTTTTACTTATTTGAAGGTAGCTGTGCTTGTCTCGCTTTTGAGGCAACTCCATTGCCTAGGATTATAAAAGTCTCTTCCCCCCTCGCTTATCATCACAGTACTATGTCGTCTCCAGCGAACGAGAAGGATGAGCATTCAGCATTCGGCAGCAATCATGATATCGAATCAGCCTCAGTACATATCATTCAGGAAGATGTGTTTGTGGAGGAAAAAGATCTGAGGTGAGTTCTTGCTTTGTTTCGAGCCCCTCCCCTGCAAAGTATTGATGTTGTCGATTCTACTAGGAGGGGCCTCAAACAACGTCATATTCAGATGATAGCGTTTGCTGGGACCATTGGCACGGTACGTATATCGTGACGTCTATCTGACATTGAAGTATTTCTAACATGAAAACTAGGGTCTGTTCCTTGGCTCAGGTCGTGCTCTCGCAACCGGTGGTCCAGTAGGAGCCTTCCTCGGCTACCTCTTCACCGGTTTTCTGGTCTCTGGAGTCGTCATCTCAATCGCGGAGATGACTGCACTCGTACCACTAACTGGAAGTGCCATTCGTCAAGCAGAATACTTTGTCGATCCAGCATTATCGTTTGCCCAAGGATGGAACGGTATATATACTGCTTGTGTCGGTTTTCCTGCTGAGATCACTGCCGGCGCAATACTGGTGGAATTTTGGACTACATCCGTTAGCAATGGGGTTTGGATAACCATTCTCGCGTTTCTTGTAATTTCAGTCAACATGCTTCCTATACGAGTCTATGGGGAGTTGGAGTTTGGGTTTTCGATGCTTAAGATTCTTCTGATAGTGGGTTTAATTATCATGGTACGTTTCCTGGAACCACTTTTCAATGCACATGCTTATTATCCTTCAGGGATTATGTATAGATCTGGGTGGTGTCTCCGGCCAGCCTCGTCTTGGTTTCCAATATTGGAGGAACCCTGTAAGACCTACCCATGCTTCGTTATTGTTGAGACTGACTTCATCCCAAAGGGCCCATTCGTACAGTATCTTGGAATTCCTGGCACGCTCGGACGTTTCCTGGGATTTTGGAAAACCTTCTCCAACGCTGCTTATGCTTACTCCGGCGTAGATGGTATCGCGGGAGCAGCAGCTGAAACTCAAAATCCCCGTCAGAACATTCCAAAGGCTGCAAAACGTATCTTTTGGAGGGTCCTTATGTTTTATGTGGTTACCATCTTCATCGTGACGTTGATCGTTCCCTCCAATTCCAAGGACTTGCTGAGGGCTACGGGGAACGCGGCGCAGTCTCCGTTCGTTATTGCGGCCAGTCTCGCTGGTATAAAAGTGGTTCCTCATATAATGAATGCAGTGATCCTCACATCTGCATGGTCTGCTTTAAACTCTGGCATGCTTGTAAGTTCTTTCATCGTACTTGGTAGCGGATATCGTTAATGGTTCGCGTCTAGGGAGCCTCCCGAGTGTTGTACGGTTTAGCGAGTGAAGGCCATGCACCCCGGTTCTTCCTCAAAACCAATCGGTTTGGTATTCCCTACTTGTGCGTAGCGTTCATCGGGTCCTTTATGGCTCTCGCGTATATGACTCTATCGACCAATGCCAGCACCGTCTTTACCTGGTTCCAAGACTTGTCATCCGCCGCCACTCTTGTAAACTGGAGTATCATCTGCATAGTGTACCTTCGCTTCTATTATGGATGTAAGCATCAGGGTATCGATAGAAAAGAACTACCTTGGGCTGGTCCGTTTCAACCCTACGCCGCCTGGGTGGCACTGTCTGGGTTCGCCTTGATCCTTTTAACAGGAGGTTTCTCGGTATTCATTCATGGGCAATGGAACACGGAGACATTCATCGCGGCGTACTTCGACATTCCGCTGATCTTTGCGATATATTTTGGGTACAAGCTGGTAAAGAGGACGAAGATTGTAAGCTATGAGGAGATGCCGATTAGGTATTACATGGAGATTGCTCGACAAAACCCCGAGCCTCCAGAGAAGCCTTTAAAGGGATGGAAGCGCCTTGCGATTCTGTGGTCTTAGACCTGTGGGACAGTTATATATCGAAGAGCCTCCATACATTTAGATCTACACTGTAGCTTCGCCTTCGCCTTCGTTTTCTCCTCTATCGAATTCACTAATGTATTGTAACTTCGCATATGTATACTTCAGTTAGTAGCACAGACAATCAGCCTTGCCCTCATTTAATAACATTTAAGAGTCCTTTAACTATAACTAATCATTAATAGCATTAAGGATGCTTTTGCGCTTGATGTCTGAGTCCTGGCTACCTAAGTATACCTTGTCAACCTTGCTTCCTTTCCCCCCATCGAGCTTCCCTGTACCGACCGTGACCATTCATTAACTAACAGCCATACATCACAACCATGTATGGAATTCATACGGAGTGTATGGTACCATACCTCCATGCGCCTGTGAGTGTGCTGATGCAATGCTGACTCAGAACTCGTGTAGTAGCACATGAATCCCAGGTACATTCTACTGCTTTATGCATACGACTCGATGCATACGACTTGATACAGTATTTCAGTGTTCCAACTCTGGGCCCTCTTCATAAAGTATTCTTGAACATTATCCAATGTGTGAATAGTTAGGTGGTGACTCTTCCCAATGAGGACCAGGCTGTAGCCTTTGGTTTAACAATCGGAGTAGCTCTTCCGTTGTCATCCCATTTCCACTATTCTGCATTTCCGCATTCAACGCGTTTTGAACTCGAAATTCGACCGCAGAAGGTACAGAATCCAATGAGGTAAGGTTGTCGGACTCATCAGCTTGAAGGTCTGTCTCTTCATTATCCCTGTTTCTGGACAGTCCGTGAATGTCTCGAGCATATGGAATTTGCCGTTTTCCATTCATTGGAAGGATTTCTCCTGGTGTGGATATAGATGGGGTGTTTCTGTCCGTGAAGGCTTTTCTCGGTGGTATAGGTTGGCTATGATTGGAATTTGTTGCAAAAGCATCAACACTCAAATGTTTGCTCTGGAAAGCTAACTGGCGTTTTGAGTGATGCTTTCGAACCAGAAATGCTCCCACTGCCATTAACATCAAGAAAGCGAGGCTTCCTACAACACTAGCAATAATAGTGGTTCTATCGCTAGATTGTGATGTAGTAGAAATCGGGGGACTCGGTGCCTTGGATGGGCTAGCTGTACCATTGGTTGAGGGAGAGCCTGAAGAGGTACTATTTATAATACCAATGGCATTAACCAGAATGCTGAGAGCAGTTGTTTGGTTTGGGCCAGACAAAGTGTATTGAGCAGAAGGAGGGCCAACCCAAGGCCCATAGATAGTTCCATTAAGTGTCCCTTCATTGACTGCAGCATTGTACTATTCACCAAACACCGAAGCAGATCAGCTCGTTGACTAGAAAATGTAACAGTTCGTTGTACCTGAACAGCAAGGTAGCTTGCGGTGTAATTTTGCAACAAGGGGTCCACGGTCCTTGTGTGCACAGCCATTACGCCTCTGATTAAATGAATATCTCCACCACCCACAGCTAAATCAACGTCAAAAGAAATTAAGGAAAATCGAACAGGCGGACAACACTTACGATGGCCATACGCACTAGGCCCTGCAGTAGAAACAATAACCCCATGTGCAGATTCAGGCTGCCAGAACGTCGTAGCATTTGTGCCAGCTGAAATAAGATTGTATAACCTATAATATTGATGGTTTTAGTATGCATTGATACCAGACCGCAAATTTGGATAAGTCACGAATAAATATTCGGTAGAGGCTGTAGAGAGTTGAGTATTGCCATGCCTTCCATCATGACTCCCGAATTGTATGGGTAAGCCACTCCACCCACTTCACAACTATCACCAAAAATTCCATCTCTTACAATTCCCCCGGAAATTAGCTGAGATGTGAAGAATGTAAAAGCTGATTGTGCAGCATCCATATATGTTTGATTGGAAGTTGCCTCAGCAAGCAATGCGGAGAGACTGAAAACAGCGTTTTAGTCTAAGTGAAGATGACCAACCATGTAATTCATACACAAAAAAGGCTCTAGAGCTCACTTATTATTTTCACCTCATTAAATTATGAGCAATACCACTCACCCAGTCGCAAGTGCATTGATATATGTGTTGTCTGATCCTAGAGCTTGCTAAAGATAGACGCTATGTATGAGGAATTTGTGGAAAGTCAACAATTCTTGAAAATCACCCAAAAGGTTCCTCCAGCTAGGGTCCCTACAGTGAAGACAAGAGATTGAGTTAAAGTTGGCTCATATCCTTAAAATACGTACCAACAGAGCATTGCGGTGGAATTGTCCAGTTCATTCCCGGAAATGAACCAGCCTGGACATCTGCTGGCTTGATGGTCCAGTTATAACCAAATGCCCATGAGTTTTCTGCATACTGAAGATATAAAGGATCTCCATAGGCCCTGTGTGCTTGCATGGCTGCATATCCATAGACTCTGCCAAACAGGATAAAAGTCACATTAAAACCTAAAAGTCAAATAATTCAATAGAGCTTACAGGGCAGTATCGAGGCTAAGCAAGCAAGAAAAGTTATTCTGATTGTAACCATTGTACCAAAGATTGGTTCAAGCTCTACTCACTATTGCCCTGAAAAATCTGGATTATCTTTTGCAACACTTGCAAAGTAGCTTTGAACTTTGTCCTGGTATGTGGTTTGATTAGTGAGATAATCAAACAGCGCCAATTCCCAAAAGAATGTTCCAGGCATCGAAAACTCGGGGGGATTATCTAGAACCAATGGTGAGTGTCTTTCCGATTGTGTTGATCAGGTATTGACCTTTAAACTCTACACTGTTACTAGTCTGATTCACCAAATTATCAAAGATTGGCTGAAACGCATTTTCAGATGTTTTGATACGTGCAGTTACTGGTGTTGTAATTGTTGTGTTCTGGAAAAGTATTGATAGTAGAGCTAAATTGCACGATACCGCTGTCAAACCGCCATTGCTTACCTGCCAGAAAATAGGGGTTGTTACATTGAATGACTGAGCAATTGTCCCCATTACTGATTCAAGTGCCAGGAGAACTGCCACTCTGATAGCATTCAGGAGCATGGCATGCAGCAGCAATAAATCAGTTGGAGCTGGATAAATGTTGGCTACTAGGGAGGTAGGACGAAAGGAAAGGATTTCATTAGTAACACGTAGTATTTAAGTCACCAGTATAATCTATTCCAATAGCTGTTGCAAAACAAGATCCGTTACAGTCAGCCACAGTGATTCAAGCGTCCTATTGAGTCTGAAACTCGGCAAGGCGATTCTGATCTTGATTTGATTCAGCTAATTTTGGGTTGCCAGGGCTTCTCGGGATGGGTGCCGGGTGGTTTGCGTGCAGCCAAGGAGTTGCCGAAGGTAAGGTAAGTACTTGGGGGTTGGCGCAGAGTGATCCGCAGTATGATTTTGCCCCAAAGCAAACCATGATGAAAAATTTGCCTTCTAGATCTTTGGCGCTGAGCACCATCAAGTGATCAAAGGCTGAGCATTCCAGATCCACGGGAGTCGAAGTTAGAGCAAAGTTAGAGTTTGTTTAACTGGATTCCGATCAGTCCGGACTCCAGTTTCCGGGTAGATTCAGCGCAGTAATAAGTAATGATCGATTTGTGTCCTCTACGTGCTCCCTACCATGGCCAGATATCAATGTCAGAAGCCTCAGAAGACTCCTTACTATAGCCTACTACTATTTCACCACTGTCACTTTCCTTGCCATTGTGTATGTAACTTCTGGATATTAGGCCCATCCACCCACATCAGCAAAACCTGGGTGTTCTGTACAGAACCCACAGCACTTATAGGACCCATAGCAAGGTACCCCTCTGTACAGAATTGTGGGATGCTATGGGTTGCTGTGGATTGCTGTGGACTTTGCGGGAACGCCACCATCAGGGTTCTATTCAATATTGATTCAATACCAAATATATTATTCTTTTGGACTGTTTCCCTGGCTTGCGAGAGCGAAATACTAGCAAAATATTCATAAAATCATTTCATTGGCAATTCTAAACACTACTAATACTACAACATACATACTTGACTCTTTCACCAGGTCCACAAGTGGTGTAAAATTGTATACAAGGCTAGTCAACTTTGACTCCTACCATTTAGTGCTCCAATAACTCAACTTCAAGTCATGACTTATTGGTGTCAAGCTGGTCTGAAGCTGAGCCAAGTCAAGTTAAACATGGACCAACTTCAGAGCTGCTCCGAGTGACTTAGTTGCAACTCTAGTCACAAAATTGCAGGCCTTCAAGAGGCCATACTTGTTGTTGAAACTGATACTCTTTCTTTCTTTCCAGTATCCTGTACACTATTGGAGGTAATTGGAAAGCTTTTTAGCCTGGTTTGACTGAACCACATGTCATATGGTTGTCATTAGGGTTGGTCATGGGTATACCCCCGTGTATTTTTGCCCTGACCCATACCCCTACCCTTCGGACCCTTACCCACAGTACCATGGGTTTTCATAGAGCGGGTTTTTCACTGGCAAGGGGCTGGAAGAAGGGATGAACATCAAAAACCTTCAGAATCATTGTAAAATGTAAGTTAAAGCTTAAATACAACAGATTTTCTGCAATAGCGAGGCAGAACATACCTTTTAAATTCTGCGGGTATAGAAGGCTTGTACCCCTGCCCAAAATACCATGGGTATACCCATGCCCATGACCAACACTAGTTGTCATGGAGCTGGGCCTGGTCACCTGTACAGGCGATACTCATTCTGTCACCAACTTGCTTGACAAGGTTCTCTGTCTTCTCCTTAAACTGTTTTGAGTGTATTTAGTGCAAGCTAGATGCTAAGGCAGTCTATCAAGAATTCAACATATCCTACCTTACATAGAAAGTGGAGCAACTTGAATCGGCTGAATCCATGACTGAGCCGAGTCATTTCCTATTTAGGCCAAGTTGAGTTGTTTGAAAGCCGAAGTTGGACAAAGTCAAGTCAAGCCACATCAAGCCGAGTTATTGGAGCACTACTACCATGTCATCAAATGACACTAAAAGATGTCATCAGACATATAATTAGAGCCTCTGAGTCAAAAATTGCAGAGAGCAGAACTTACAGTCTGAGTCAAGTTGAGCTTAGTGGGGGGAGGAAAAGACATCAAACTCATGAAAACCATTGATTAAATAGTGTCCAAGGTCCCCATTGCTGTATCCATCAGCTGGAAATGACAGGTGTCAGAATGCTCAAGCAACGGTCAACCTACAGCATCTTACAGGACCTCATAGGACCTCATAGCATTCCACAGCACTGTACAGTACTGTGGCTGCTATGGATTGCTATAAGCTGCTATAGTTGCTGTAGTGTTCACCCAGGTTCTGCTGATGCAATTTCGTCTACTAGTATGTGATCCTTATTCTTTAGTTTCGTAGTAGGAGATCAATATATATATTTGAGCAAACCATAAGTGCGTAAGCTACTGATAACATATAGTGGGCATAGGCATGCAGGAATATTAATTCCAATGCGTGAATAAATTTTTGCAATGAGAGACGGAATTAATTTTCCGACCTGGGGGTGCAGAGGATTCAGAAACCAATAACCTAACCATAACTGAATCCTTTGCCATTATCAGTATACTTATGCACTTACAGAAATTTCTTTTAGTGCATGCATCAGCAAAACCTGGGTGTGCTGGACAGAGCTGGACAGCTCTGTCCAGCACTCATAGCACCCATAGCACCCATAGCAAGGTCCCCATCTGTCCAGAGCTATGGATTGCTTAAAGTTGCTATGGATTTCGGGTGAATGTCGTCTGTCAGGGCAGGGATTCAATTCAAAACTAAATATATGACCGCTTTCAGAATTGATTCCCTCAATTAGTTGCGAGACCGAAATAATTACAATAAAATCATATAATATTGTGGTAGTACTAAGTAGATGTCACGGTAGCGATTCGGAAAGTACAGTGTAAATAAAACTATAGTACTGTAAATACTAGATGGCGACACTAATGAAGCTTAATTAGATATATCAAACAAAGTTGAGGGGTGCAACTTACCGATGATGTCTAAACCAAAGCGACTCGGAGCTTTGACTTAGAAAAAAAAGGAAGCTGGGGAAGGAAGGAAGGAAGGGAAGGAAGTTACAACATTGACGCATTGATGCTATATAGCATTAGCGGGAGCGACTGACAGCTGTCAAGATGTTGACAGCTAGGTCAAGCACTCGGTTATCTCCCAGGAGCTCATAGTAGCTCATAGCAAGCCATAGCATTTCATAGCAGCCATAGTGCTATGACCTGCTATGGCTTGCTATAGATTGCTATGGCCTCTATGGCCATTGCCCAGGTTTTGCTGATGTGTGTTCAACAATTGTGGTCTCTAAGATCTGATACATTGTCTTGAGGGAGGTGAGTGGGTGAAAATTAATTCAGATATATACATGAAGAATTGGAACGTTTCTCCAAAGTTGAGAAACACTCTGTTGGTGGTAAGAAGAAGGAATGGGAAACTCAAGACGTGGGATCACGGCAACGTGACGAAAACGCGGCCTCCTTTTCCCATGGGTCAGGCGTAAGCCTGAACTCATATCCCTTCGGTCAGAGTCGGGGACTGAAATTCTTCCGACTCAATCGAAGTGATTTTCGTTTGAAAGGAAAGACTTCTTCCTGCGATTATTTTCGATCCTCTGCTTCCTCTCCAACCTCGATTGCTTGTTCATGTGCCGACTCCGCGTGAAACTGTGCTGTAGACACGTAGGAAACGATCTTTGGCTTTACAAGGGGATGGCCTGTGTTACACTTGGCGTCTGCAGCTGTGTCTACTGCCGGCTTGGACTTGAACGCCCTTGCAAACCGGGTTTTCTTCGTTTGGGACCCGCAGGACGAACAATAGAAAACCGGGAATAGCGGTGGATTGAGGCACGCGATGTAGGAAATACGCTGCTATTCTATCGGAGGATCCGTACGTCCACTTAATTCCTTGATACCAAACTAGAATTTAAACTCACCAGTGACTGGTCTATATCATATTTCACGTTCGTGTAGTGCTCATCCATGGCCAATCTCCTGCGCTGCACGATTTGACCGGTGGTGCTTTTTCGCTACTTGGCTTCTCTGCATCAGTTAGCACTAGCAATGCAACGGATTCCAACAAGTTGAGCACGCACCGTCTATACCTGGATCCCAGGCGTTACTCAGCTCCATCTTACATTCTTAAATCTTTAACATCTGTGCAAGCCAGCTGTCGGATTGAAAAGAATAAAAGATGATATCCACGCTCTAAAAGGCATCGTTGCCAGGATAGCCCATTTTTCGCATGTCCAGTTAGCACGGTCGCGTCCGCGAGAAAGCTTGAAATGACTGCAGTCGGTCAGACGCTCTTCTCACTCTTCTCCGAATTTACCATCTCAGCGCTGTCCGATCAGGCTTAGACTGAGTGTCGAGGATCTTGCAAGGTGAACATGTGAGATGGTGAGTGGGTTATATCTGAATTTTATCTAGCTGTCTGACCTTCTTTTCCGATATTCAGAAGGCACATCGTCGACATTATCACGCTTCCGAATGGTGCCAAATATGTGGTGGACGCGGTGTTTGCAAACCCTCTCATCCATATTCTCGCAGTAGAATATCGGCCCACAAGAAACCCGATTCGTCCACGACACATTCCTCAGCTAACAGGGCGCGCGCTCCTCCGAGTCCTCAACGCAGTTCAACAAAAATTTGGATATACGGTATCAGTATCGCAATTCTTCCGCGTAGGATTGGAACAGCTGCTATTGCTTTTCGAAACTCAAGTTCTTGCCTCAGAATTTTGAGGTATGAACTGCTGCACATCAAGCTTAGAAAGCTCTCAAGCTGATGCTAGTGAATGGGGAGGGTGAAGAGAAACACGGGTGGAAGAACAGAAACAGTGTGCTCTTGTGCGTCTGAAGCGGATAGGGTGGAGGCTTTGAAGGTGTATTTTAGGATAGAGTTGGAGGAGGCATTCGCGGTCGGTTTTTGGGGAGCTACTGAGTTGTCGGGGTGATATGTGGAGGTAGAGTTATTTAAGGTGAATGTCACCAAGTTGAGACGCCCTATAGAAATTCCTTGGAGATTCATAACTGCTCCATGTTAAGTACTGCTCCATGTTAAGTAATGCTCCATGTTAAGTACGTTCTAACCACGTTTTTATTTTATTTTATTTGATTTGATTTCGAACATTTCAGTCTGTGGTCAACGCAATGTTATAGAACCTATGTTAGTTTAAACAATCCGTTGCAAACTTGCATAAATCGTGTCAGGCAAATTTTCAAGGCTCTTTGGCCGAATCTCGTTTGCGAGTTTGTATTGCAGATGTCATCGCAATTCCCGAAAAGGCATTCCGCGGTCCGAGCTTCCTTCTATCCTTGCATCCGAGCCCTTCCTTCCTCGCTTCCAAACCCTGCCGTGAGCACTCCCAAAATTATGATGCTCCTAGTCTATGCAAGAGAAGTGAACAAGCTATTGACTCGGAAGCGTTTTACTTCTTTGAAGGTAGCTGTGCTTGTCTCCGTTCTTGAAGTAACTCCACTGACCAGGATTATAAAAGCGTCTTCCCCCCTCTCTTATCATCACAGTACAATGTCGTATCCAGCAAATGGGAAGGATGAGCATTCTGCGCTCATCAGCAATCAAGATATCGAATCAGCCTCAGTACATATCAAACAGGAAGATGTGTTTGTGGAGGAAAAAGATCTGAAGTGGGTACTTGTTTTGTTTCGAGCCCTTCCCCCGCAATGCACTAGTATTGATGTTGTCGATTCTTAGGAGAGGCCTCAAACAACGTCATATTCAGATGATAGCGTTTGCTGGGACCATTGGCACGGTACGTATATCGTGACGTCTATCTGACATTGAAGTAGTCCTAACAAGGAATACTAGGGACTATTCCTTGGCTCAGGTCTTGCTCTCACAACTGGTGGTCCAGTAGGAGCCTTCCTCGGCTACCTCTTCACCGGCATTCTGGTATCTGGAGTCGTTATCTCAATCGCGGAGATGACTGCACTCGTACCACTAACTGGAAGTGCCATTCGTCAATCAGAATACTTTGTCGATCCAGCGTTATCGTTTGCACAAGGATGGAACGGTATATATACTGCTTGTGTCGGCTTTCCCGCTGAGATCACTGCCGGCGCCATACTGGTGGATTTTTGGACCACATCCGTTAGCAATGGGGTTTGGATAACCATTCTCGCGTTTCTTGTAATTTCAGTCAATATGCTTCCTATACGAGTCTATGGGGAGTTGGAATTTGGGTTTTCGATGCTTAAGATTCTTTTGATAGTGGGTTTAGTTATCATGGTACGTTTTCTGGAACCACTTTCCAATACATGTGCTTATTATCTTTCAGGGATTATGTATAGATCTCGGTGGTGTCTCTGGTCAGCCTCGTCTTGGTTTCCAATATTGGAGGAACCCTGTAAGAACTACCTATGCTTCTTTATTGTCGAGACTGACTCATCCCACAGGGCCCATTCGTACAATATCTTGGAATTCCTGGTACCCTCGGACGTTTCCTGGGATTTTGGAAAACCTTCTCCAGCGCTGCTTATGCTTACTCCGGCGTAGAGGGTATCGCGGCAGCAGCATCTGAAACTCAGAATCCCCGTCGAAACATCCCAAAGGCTGCGAAACGAATCTTTTGGAGGGTTCTTCTCTTTTATGTGATTACCATCTTCATCGTGACGTTGATCGTTCCCTCCAATTCCAAGGACTTGCTGAGGGCTACAGGGAACGCCGCGCAATCTCCATTCGTTATTGCGGCCACTCTCGCTGGTATAAAAGTGGTTCCTCATATAATGAATGCAGTAGTCCTCACATCTGCTTGGTCTGCTTTAAACTCTGGCATGCTTGTAAGCTCTCCCATCGTACTTGGTAGCGGATATTGTTAACGGTTCGCGTCTAGGGAGCCTCCCGAGTGTTGTACGGTTTAGCGAGTGAAGGCCATGCACCCCGGTTCTTCCTCAAAACCAATCGTTTTGGCATTCCCTACTTGTGCGTAGCGTTCATCGGGTCCTTTATGGCTCTCGCGTACATGACTCTTTCGACCAACGCCAGCACCGTCTTTACCTGGTTCCAAGACATGTCATCCACCGCCACTCTTGTAAACTGGAGTATCATCTGCTTGGTGTACCTTCGCTTCTATTATGGATGTAAGCATCAGGGTATCGATAGAAAAGAACTACCTTGGGCTGGTCCGTTTCAGCCCTACGCCGCCTGGGTGGCACTGTTTGGGTTCATCTTGATCCTTTTAACAGGAGGATTCTCAGGTATTCATTCATGGGCAATGGAGCACGGAGACATTCGTCGCGGCGTACTTCGACATTCCGCTTATCTTTGCGATATATTTCGGGTACAAGTTGGTAAAGAGGACGAAGATTGTGAGCTATGAGGAGATGCCGATTAGGTATTACATGGAGATTGCCAGACAAAATCCCGAGCCTCCAGAGAAGCCTTTGAAGGGATGGAAGCGCCTTGCGATTCTGTGGTCTTAAACTTGTGGGATAGTGTACAGTCAGTATACACTGTAGCTTCCCCTTCCCCTTCTCCTTTCTCGGATCCAGTTTTAACGCCCTTCATCCACCTATTTATTGCAATTCCAAAACCATACGTATGCCTCAGTTCGTGGCACAGACAATCCTTTCATTACTTTTAATAATTAAATGCTTTCGCGCCTGATGTCCTGGCTACCTAAGTAGCCTACTTTCCTTGAACGTTCCAAATCCAAAGAAGCTGCTCAACATGCAATAATTACTGTAAGGGACGTTTCTGAGAGAAGATTATCGAAAGATACGACTACTTATTTATATCCAGGACGGTAAAGTGCATCGATACACCTAGCATTTTGAGCAGCTTTGAATTCACCATACATCTACCCTTGTGGCTTGAGCTCAAAAGCTCAGCTGGTCGTGTTCCTAGCAGAATTGAGTTTGCATCGCCGAAATTTAAGGAAACAACATACCCTGCCACATGATGGCAACCCTCATCCCATCCTTCTCAACACAGTCCAAGGCATCATAAGCTCTCGCAATATTTCTCCTAGATCGAAAGAGAATCGTAAAAGATCGCAGACGGTCGATATTAGGACATGGTGTCCACCGAGATTTAACCATTTCCACGACCGCTTCATCTTTGAATGACGTTGCTCCCAAGTTCAGACAAAGGTGTCGCAACGCTGGAACTAGAGCGACACTGGGACTACTTTGCTGTTGTACATGGAGAATGTCTATGAATTGTGATGTGATAGGACTGAATTCACATGGAATATCGATATCGATTATGGTGAGATCCTGTAAAGTGGGGATGAGACCGAGGAGGTAGAGGAGGTTCGAGTCAGAGAGTGGTAGACTCTCCATGGAAAGGGTGGTCAATACGAAAGAAGATCTTCTGAAAAATTCCATGAACGTGTCAAAGTCGGCCCATAAACCGTGTACGGTTGAGATTTCTACAGATTTTACCGGCTTCAGATGAATAGCCTTTAGAGCAGGGCATGTGAGGAAACGATATATGGCGTGCGGATGGTCCAAATCGGGTGCGAAGGAGCGTACAGTTAATACCTCAACTTTCGAACAAGCTATGGGGGACATGGAATCGGATTCAGGATTGAACGGGTGCATACCATCCACGAAATCTCCGATATCAAGAGAGGTAATAGAGGTACTCTTGTTGAGCTCCCCGTCTCCTCCATGAACCTTCTGTCTGCATCGATCTTGATATGCGACAGCTGGGTCCAAGGAAATGTGGGAGGCATAGGAAGGATGTCACAATCACCTTCAAAACTCATAAGGACGGGCAGGCTGTGAGCAAAGACATTCACATCCTCATCCGATATTCCCCTTGGAAGCGCCAGTTCAACCAGTTGAGGGAACTCGTGGAGATCGTCCAGGGAGATGCCACAACTGGTTAACAGATGTTTAATCCCCCAATATTTAGTCTGAAAAGAGAATCTACGCCAGCGAGGATACTGGCTAACCAAGATAGACAATGGACGACATTTGGGCATATTAGACAACTCGGTATGGGACTGCCTGGCTAGGCTGATATTCACAGTAAGCGGCAATTGCTGAGAGCGACTGATGAGGTTTTCAAATGTTTTCGAACAGTAGCTGTGTCGTTGCGATGATTCTTCAACACAGTCCAGGTCGTGATATTCCACGGATATCCTGGACCAAATGTTCGGAAATGCTAGTCCAATCCTCCGCCAACGCGAACAGACATTGCTGACAGCAAATGCAGGGATATCTCTGGCACTCGGTGGTTCCACGCGTGTTGTGGAATTGAATTCAAAGTGATTCGTCTCGCAACAATCATCGAAGATGAGTCGCAAGATTTCATCCGGAACCGTTCGGATTGGAGAGAGTAGAGCCTGAGCCTGAAGCATGATCTCTCGAAGACGATCCCGCTGTTGAGCCAAAAAAGACCTACGAGAATCAAGTGTATAAATCTCCTTCTCGTATTCCTCCAGGTCCTGTTGCGCATTGTGGAGAATCGAGGCGACCTCATCAGGTTCGGGGACTGAAGCAGGTCCTGATTCCCAGCGTAATTTTTCGAGAATGAACAAGTTGTCCACGATTTTTGGAGGCACGACGAGGCTTCTATTGCAGTTTGAGCAGAGCTGCATGTTTCAGATCAAGCACGCGTCAATTCAAATTTCAGATGACGGTGCCATAATTTAGGCGCCTAACTTTAGCGCCTGGCCTTACCCACTTTTCTTCTTCGTCTGAAATACTAACTCAACGGGCGAAGCTCTCTCACACACCTCAATCCTAATAGCTGGAATAGATCTAAATGGAGGAATATGATTTCAAGGTTGGCCAATTCGAAGCGGTCATAATGAACGTTTGATCATCCACAAAAAAACGGAAATCGAACTACAGTGCATTCCGACGCGGAGAATCGAACCCACGACTATCGACTCAATTGGGGGGATTTGATAGGCTATACTTAGCTGGAATAGATCCAAGTGGAGGAGGAGGATCAGGAGAGTATTGGGATTTCGAGTTGACGAACGAAGAAGAGGATGACATGATTCGCAACGTTATCGTTTGCTCGAGTATCCGAGTATCTCCTCATCGAATACAACAACAGTCGCACACTTCCTCCTTCACTACTATATGCCTAGTCCCTCCCTTCTGGTACACTCCGGATGTCCGTTTCTCATCCTAAATGCCTCTCATCCTGCGTCAGCATCCGTCGATATCCGAGTCCAACATTTGCACCTCTACCTCCTGTTGCTTCGACGACGACGATTTTTCGACGCTCGTATACCGGGGTAGCGATCGTTCACTCTTGGCATGGTATTGGCCAATGGTTAGCGCTGCTAATGCTGCTGCTAGTCGATCGTGGAGAGATTTTGCTTTGTTGACGGGGCATTCGTAAGTGTCATTTTTCACTCTTCCTTCGCGAACCAAAACTCTAATTAATATCGACATCGACAGACCCAACTATCTCTCCCCGCTTTACATCTGACGTCGTCTGATTCATCCCATTCCAGTTTCTACGCTAGCGTTACAGCGCCTTGTTCTAATCCACGGTTTATCCTCCTCGAAATCGCCTGCGGCTTTACTTCCTGCACCTCCGAGTGGATTATCGTAATTGGTAGTGCGAAGGTTTCATTCTCCTTCCTACACCCAGCTCCACGTCGCCAAAAGGCCCATTCTACGGCTCTACCCTTCTGCGCCTCCGAGTCCGTCTACCATCTCGCATGGCTGTGGGGGACTTTGGGCGTATGTGAGAGCTGGTTGTTTTGTTGGTGGCGTTTGCTAATGGGAGGAGGTCACGCGTGCGGGAGGGTAGCATCGAGAGTAGAGAATGGATCCTGTCGGGGTAGTCTCTGGGAACCTTGGGGCACCGAGGACATCGCCGGCGCCAGCGCTTTCTCCTCCGACGCTGCGAATGTAAATGGCCAAGTGCCAGCGCTGATATTCCGCGCGGGTTCGGGTGCTGGTTCTACCAAAACGACTGCAACTGCGACAATAACCACCATTATATCCTATTCCAACTGTGCAATCGTCGGAACAGCTGGAGGACCAAGTCTCTTGGCTTAGAGTAGGAAGCACAGGTGCAGTGCAACTCAGTCCCAATCAATGGCTCTGGCACTACCCTTCCTTAAATCGCACTTCTGAGTCTGTATGTTTGTGGGAAGTAGAAAGGAGAAGGAGGCACCAAGATTGAGGAGGATGGAAAGGCCTACAAAAACTTCGATGCGATGTCGAACAAGGATCGAAGGAGTATTAACGACGGAATCGCCGGAGCAGGATCACCAGCGCAGGTAATGGAGGAAGTAAAGGAGATCAAGGAAGATCAATGATTCGGAAGACCTTTCTGCTGGCGACAAAGCGTGTGCAAGCACCGTGGTAATGAACCCACTAGATCATGTACTGAAACACAATTCGTCTGGAATGAGATACTTGTGAGCACTCCGCTCGTTTGACAGCCACGAAAGCTGGTTCAGGCTAACTACCACCTTTGGAATTCAAAAAGGTAAACGAAACCTGTAAAAAGAAGCCATGTAAAAGTCCGTATGCCTTTTCAAGGCAGGGAATCGAACCCTGACTATTTATTTTGTCGTTCGAAGAATTATTGTTAACCACTAAACCATATTGGAATGAATGATGAACGCATGCGACTGGAGGGAAGGAGGTCTATGTGGAAGACTTCGCTGCTGCCACAGCACCAGCCCCAAAGGAATCAAGATCGACGGTGGAAGATGTCAGAATCAATGACGGCAAATTTTTCAAAGAGCTAAATAAATACAATGAATGTGTAATTGTTCAATTCACTGTAGTGAAACACGAGCTATGAGCATTATTTGACAGCGGGGAAGCCTGGTTCAGCTACTTAAGGATCAGAGAGAACCCTAATGAGTATTGGGCCAACTTCTAAAGCGGGCTGCTCAGGAAGCTAATGACAGCACTCAAATAGCTATGAGGAGTCATGAGTATCATCAGCAGCATATAAATGAGAGCACTGACTGTGCCGGGGCTTCAAACTGAGTTAAATGGGTGCTTTCTATGATTTCAACCCATTTGATCTTAGGGATCTCCCTGAACCATGGCGAATATGCGTTCTCCTGAACTGTATCAAAGGGGGAAGATATTAGCAGGGTGGGCACCTGAATGTTGTGTAGGATTTCAACAATAGACCAATCCTTCAGATTGCCGACAACGGTGAAAACATACGGCCCTAACCTATAAAAAGTACAAGAGCGGTCAAGCACGCATGGCATGGAGGATCCACAGCACAGTTGAGACTCACATTGCATTACCAACAGCTGGACAAGCATCACTGGCAGCAAAAGACGCCATCAGCTCCTGCGGCCATGGGTCCATGTTGCAGAGATGCTTCTTCCGAAAATCCCCAACAACTCGCTGATAATCAGGTGCGTTTAGTGTGCCTTCAGCTTCACAACGGTGCACAATGGCCTTATCTTCTTCACTGAATGAGTCCAGCAGATTATTGAGTCCAATGTAAAATTGGGGTGTAGATGCAGGAGCATTTGCAATAATGAGATGCTTTAGACCTTTGGGCTGCCTAGCAGCAGCAAAATTTCCAGCGAGCATTCCTATTTGACCTGTTAGGAACTAGGCAAAAACGAATCAAAGGCAACGAACCTCCCCAAGAATTACCCAAGAGATCATAGTCATTAGATATGCCGAGATGCTGAACAAGATTTTCTAGCTCGTCCATGAAGAGGTCTACTGTCCAAAAGGATGGGTGTGCATCATCGACATGGGAAGAATTCCCATTGCCGAGTTGGTCGTATAGAATCACGGGAATCCTGGTACAGAGTGAGTGAAATCCGATACACTGTACAGCGTAGTAACTATATATGTAGGAGTCACGAACCCTGCTAATTCAAAGAGTTTCGTGTTTGGTCTGCGATAAAACTTAGAACTGAGAATCGAAAGGTCAGGTAGATACTTACAGCATGTAATCATGCGTCATCCCTGGACCCCCATGTACTGCTACCAGAGGACGATTCTTGGACTCTCGGATTTGACCGGTAATGGTGTACCAAGTCTCGTAGGTCTTGTCATTAACAGTAAATGCTGCTTTTCCAGTGGTGGTCATTGGTTTGGAATGGTCAGACTCACGCCGCAATCTTAAAGCAGTTTATCAATCACAACTTTGCACAAGTTCAATGATATACGTGGCGTATACAGAAGCATCTGATCATTCTACAAGATTTTTCTCTGGCCTTTAAACGACCCGAGGATAAGTGATAATGCGCCACGCACCGTGTCACAAGGTCGAATGTCCTATCCCAAGTGATTGCTTCCTCAGGCTCGTCCTTGAGTTGCGATGTTGAACCGGGCAGAGAGGCCATGCAAGTCAGAGGAGATCAAGTTGAGACTTGAGATGCTGACTCGTGAGAGTCGATGAGTGCAGCCCGCCCGGACAAGCGCCGGTTGTCATCTTATACAACAACCACGACGCGTCGTCGTTCGTTGCCTCGTATATAACCTCCGCGCACCACAGCTAAATTATATTCGGACGACGAGGAGAAGAGGTTGGGCCTATATTTAGGATGAGAATGAGAAATTGCGCAGGATAAAAACGAAGGAAATTCAAGGAATGGACCGGTACGACGTAAAGGACATAATCCATTTTATTGGGTAGCGAGATGACATCTAATTCAAACAAATTCGCAGTGGCGCTCATTGCATGTGAGTGGTACTAATTTAGTACCATAGCTTTGTTATTGTGTGTACTGACTGTTATGTTCTTCATCCCTTTCCTTATTCCTTCGCCTTCTGATTCTTCAGTGGCTCTCCTCGAATTACCTTTTTCAGAAACTTCGAGACTCCCTTCCTTTCCAAACGATCCCAGCCTAACGGTCCCAAAGAGCGCAATCGATGGAGGCTCGCAGGGGCCATGAGCAGGGTAGACACGAACCGCGCGAATGGACGAATATGGCGTACTAAAGTCTAGCTGACTCACCAGGATTGTAGAAAGGAGTCCACATCCGTGTGCTTTTGGAATCGGAATCACATCGTCTTCATCCTCTCCTCCGTCTTCCGAATCTTCCTCTCGACTTCCTCCGTGCTCCTTCACTACTACCATATCCTACTCCGCGGACCCGGAAACAAACATCGTCGACCTTGACCCTCCGATACCGCTACCGCTATATCCAATCGTGAACAGGAGTGGAATCAGGTGTTGAAGAGGAACTCAAATATTTGTGGCGATGGTATTTGGAGGATAGGATAGGAGTTTGTGCCTTCTCCTTACTCTATCTCATTGTCGTCGATTGGCATAGGAGTGAGAGTTTATCCATCTCTACACCAAGGGGAGATGGTCATGGGCGTCGAGCAGAGCAGAGCAGAGAAAGAGGCGACAGCGGCACCAGACGCTATGTCTGTCCCGGCTGTTTCCTCTCGTCAGCGTCTTCCGTGGATTTGCCAGATAAATGGAAAACTTTAGAGTGGAGAAACGGTTCACTCCGCCTACGGGTACGGGTGTGAGGAAGGATTGGGGTACGACAAAGTGAGCGAGCGAGCGAGTAAGGAGGAAAAGACGCTACCTCGAAATCAAAAAACCAAAGCTCCCTATCGCTCTTTCCCACCCCAGCCCTCTCCTCAACAACGGTTCACCCACTTGCATCCCTACCCTTGTACTCAAAAATCCCCTCAGGCCTCGTTTCCTTATCTAATTTACAATTCAATGCCGAAGAATCCATCCAAATTAAGAGATGAGGGGAGGAGGTGGTTAGAAATGTTGGGATGTTTGTGGACGATCGATGACTTTTGGGAGGGAGGTTCCGTCGTTACATGGGAAGAAGGAGAATATAAATCTACGATGAATCCTTCGAAGGTCGCCGTCACTGTGGTCTGCGGCTTTACCTTCATCCACGCAGTCCCACTACTTGAAAATGATGGATGTGGAGATCAACCAGGACCAAATGAGAGCGATACTGATACCATTCCACTGCCTACGCTTGGCCCTTGCCAGTAAGCAATGTCAGCGGGAAGATTAGCTGAGGAGGCAACAAAGGCCCGAGGTATATAGGAGGGCGCGGGAGAGTGTGGAAGATGGAATCAAGCAGGGAGGTTGGAAGTTGGAGGATGTGGAAGTGCAGAGGTGCAGAAGGGAATTGACAGAGGTACGAGGGGTTGCTGCGAGAGCGGTTTGGTTGAGTTCCTTTTCATCGGCATATTTTTCGGTCTGGGTTCGGTGTCATCAGCTAGGATGCTCAGTGTTTGGGTTTGGGCCTTTTCTTCAACTGGATTTTCTTTCTTTAGCTTCAGTTTCGGTTTAGGTCCTTAATGGACTTATGTCAAATGTCCCTTCCTTCCTTCTGTTCAGTTCCTATGGAAAGCCGGAAGGCCTCGCTCACTTTGACAGTTCCGTTGATGGCAGCTGTCAAGGACCCGGAAAACCTCTAATCACATAATATTTTTCTTCATTCAGCGCCTCTCACAATTGCAGTTCGGCAAGGTGAAAACTATACTTGAATATTCCGTAACTGTAGCTCTGGGACAACTCTGGAGTCTATATTTGAGTAGTAAAGCCGCAGTTTTAGTCTAAAGTAATCTAAACTTCAATTCTAAATTCTGCATCTGGAAACAGATACTCTACTATAGTCGCTACAGTGGCTACAAGAGTCTACAGGGCTTATGTGACTCTCCTACAAGGCTCTATAGTAGCTCACATAGATCCTGTAGCCAGAATGCACTTGGAGATGTGGCTTCAGAGGAATATGATTATATAAATGACTGCTGATTCTACAAGGTTATCTACTTATGAGTACATGAGTATTTAAGTAAATATATAAGGATTCGACAAAAGGGGATGTAAATCCAAATGCAAGCAAATATGTGTGCAAGGGTTAATCATCCTCCAGGGTCTGAGACTTGAGAGTTGACTGCCAGTGTGGGGCAAAGATGTGAATGTGTGCAAATGGATCAAGCAGCTGTGGACATCAATATTCAACAAATCAAAGCTGGAACAACCCTCAAGATGCACATTGTCAGTGACAATGGTAGCAATTACTTAACTTGTAGCAAAGTTGGGGTCTACTAAGTATTACTACTGTAGTATCAGCACACTTGTACTGCATTAATTCTAGAGTCTTCTACAGATTGACTCATACTTATCAGGCACATATGGGCATGGAGCAGGAGAGCTTGAAGGAAGTATTCCCAGTGTTGCCCTGGGCAACACTGGGCATGCCAGATTAATCTCTTGAGATTAATGCTTGATTAAGTACTATCTAATCAAGTAATGAGGTTTAATCCTAAGGCATTAAAGATGAAAGCCTAGGTAGCAAGGGGAAAACCGACTCTTGATCTTAGCTTGAAGCATATGCAGTAGAACTTTTGGAGGCTTCCTGGAGCATCACCATGGTGCTATGAGCCATGTAAGGATTTCAGTGTCCTCCTGCCTGTTTCCACTGACACTGTATGCATATATGGGCCTCTGGACATCATGTCCGTTCCTTAGGAGTTTCAAAGATGTTGCACATACACATTAAGTTCCATTAGCAAAACCTGTATTGACTGGGGTGTTGGAATAAATTGAATATATGCATTGTAATCAATTCCCTCTGGTCTATAGTGAAAAGCCTGAGCAAACATGCAGGAATCAATTCAGAGGTATGATACTTTAAGTATATAGATACTGTAATGACAGGTGAACTATCTAAGCTATCTCTGCCAAGCAATAAGTAAGATAAAGTCAAATATAGAAATGGTGCATTATGTGCATATACTAAGTAAAACCAGATAGAGTGTACGGCTTGATTGCATGCTATGGCTCTATCTCCAACATGGGACTCTCTGGGAGCACTGGAAAGCACTTGCCAGCGCTCCCAGAGAGTCCCAGTTGATACATTTTTTGCTGATGCTCCCATTAATTTCTCAGATTAACTACAAACACCTTTACTTAGACCCTTATTTTACCGTTTACTAAATATCATTGTGATTCTGTTCTAGGTCATCAAATCAACTCAGGTTATTCCCCATTAACCCCTTGTGCATCCTTTGAGTTGAGTGTCAGTTCATAACAAGCCAGGAGTCTCTGGGTTTGCATGAAAATTCAAGGGACAATTGAAAGGGAATAAGTAACTTGAACCTGAGGTTGAGTTCGTTCAACAAGATAACTTGACAAAGTACAATGGTATTGAAGTGGTAAAGTAAGGCTCTAAAGTATTAACTTTGAAGTAAGTAAGTAAGTAAGTAATTAAGTAAGTAAGTAAGTAGTAATCAAGAATTCTACTGAAACTGTAGTCAATCCAAGAGATAAGTAAAGACTTAGTGTGTATGACGCTGTAAGTAATTCTGAGGCACCTGAAGGTTGATTGTGACTAGTGTTGCCGCAGCTTGGGTGTTAGCCGGCTCGTAGCCGGCTCAAAGCTGGTTTTCAAGCCAGCCGAGCTGAAAGCCGGTTGAGCCGGCTACAACAGCTTCAAGCTGCTTCAAATTCTCAATTTTTAGTTCGCTCATACCACAACTTACGAAGGATTCTTTTGACTGCTCTTAGGTGTAGGAGCACGTCCAAGGTAATAGCAATGCTCGAATGAACCAAAATTGCCTTGGGAACGTGCGACACGATGCACAGGCACAACAAAGTTTAATATATTTAATTGATATTTAAATGACATAATTTCCGGTCAACCATATTTTTGCCTCAATCAGCGTCGTACGACAACGCAGCAGCATAAGGGAGACTCAAGGATACAGATATATTGGTATACGATGCTCACAATGCATCTGAGTGCTGTCCTCAGGCCAGTTTGTGAAAACCACCTTGAGCCGGCTTGCAGCCGGCTCATGAGCTGTCCAAGCTGCGAGCCGCAGCTTCTCAAGCCGGCTACCGGCTAGCCTGAGCCGCGGCAACACTAATTGTGACACTCCGAGACTCATATATACATACATGCGGAGTGGGTAAGAACAAGCAAGAGGAGGTCAAAGGCAAGGGTATGGAATCTATGGATGAAATCCTTACACATAATTAAATTGTCCCATCCATTGAGAACCTTAATGACTATTGACATTGTAATCTTTATAATGTTATTTCCCGAGGGCCACATTAACAATTGAACTGGTGCCGTGTGTAAGTAAATTAACTTATTACAGCTGATTAGGAATTTGTAGCATAATTTTCGAAAAACGCTGCTCACTGTTTCTATTTACTAATAAACAACAACTCTATAGAAACGCTCCACTTAAAGCTTCGAGGTGGAGCTATACTATTCAGTCGTTGTTTGTTCGTAAACAAAACCACTAACGAGTGTTTTTCGAAGACTATGCTACAAATTCCTAATTGGCTGTAAGTATTTGATTGAGCGCCCGTTTTGCGCTTGCGATGTGGTGACTGAGGTCCCACTACCAAATATAGCTCAATCACTCGAGGAACTATTGAAATGTTTTGATTCCGATCATTCCGAGACAGCGAGGCCTTCCGGCTTTCCATAAGTTCCCGCCGCCAGACTGTACTTAAAGTCTCTCCAATTTAATTTTGCAAAGCCCATTCCTTCCCTCGAAGTCCGAGCCTCAGATATACCAGTAAGCATTAGTTTCGCTTTAGCTGTCTTCATGTACTTATGTGTGGACTTTGTCAAGTCTGTATGTAGCCCTGTACCAATTTTGCAATTGTGAATTGTCACGGTTCAACTTGTTTGTATAAAATTTCAACTGCAAGTAAATGTCAGTAAGCAACAACAACAATACAATGTGCTAACTCTGACATAGAATAGATATTTTAACACAGAAACATAAACGAAAATTGTGGTAAATAATGGAGATGATTAGCCTGCTAAATAAGGAGGAGGAGAGGTATTGTGTAGCGAAACTGCTGCTTCGTCCGGCTGTTGAAACATCCGTTCAAGAAGTAGGATTCTCTGTTCCATTTGTTCAATGGGAGCACTAGCAGTGGAAGAGGGTGATGCAACAGAAGCATTGCTACCACTAGACGTTTCACTCAGTGGCGCTGAGCGTCTCGTCTTCTCCCGCGGGTAAATCCCACGAGCAGCTTCATTATTCAAGTCTTGATTTTTTCATTCCATATTAGAATACTTTCTCAATAATTCAAGAGAGATACACACTGTGATCGTAACGGAAGGTTTCGAGTTTCGCAGCAGCACTTGGGGCCATGGAACGGTACCTCCTTCGGAGGAGCAGGCAAATTATGACACCAATTGACATGAAGCCTATGATACTTCCTACCACAGCGCCAATGATAGTGAAGGTTTTCGGCTTTGGGGCTGCTAATGCGGCAGTAGACGCTGAGGTAGTTGTAGGGGAAAGAACCATGGATGTAATGACTGACTCTCCAATTGTGATTACCACTGCAGAAGGAGATACAGATGAAGTTATGATGCTGCATACACTTCAATAGTTGAAGTGTTGGTGGTTGATGATGCTGCTCCTGACGTTGAAGATGCAGCAGTGCTGGAGGTAGATGTCATGGGTGACGGAGAGCTGAAAGGACATAAGCAAAAAAAAAAACAGGAACACCCCTGCACAAAGTAGCTCACGTAGTGAATGATGAACCCACTGCTTGCATAACAGAGGTCATTGAGAATCCGCCAGTGGAGCTTGACGGAGTAGTACTCGCAGAACTGATGCTAGAGGTTGCAGGGGTCGGATCATCAGAGGTAACGACTGCATAGTCAATCACAGCAACAGCATTATCAACGCTGGTTTCAATCGTCCACGAAAGAGTATGGGAGCCACTAGAAAGGCTCGATGCGGTGAAGAAAGAATAATTATAAGTATTTGTAGGGGTGTCAGGTATTGCCGAGAGGTCAAGGTCAACCTGGAGAACCACCATCAAGAACGAATGTCAGGGCGCAGGTTTCGGCTCCATTGGTCACTCCGTAAAGGGCTACACCAGTACCTAAATGGGATTTCATGTAAGTTTCATTGTCAATGTCTCAGAGGCAAGCCAAAGTTGTACCTTCGAAAATAAAAGATGCAGTGCTTCCAGCTACTGAATATTGGTGCCATGTACTATCAAGAGGTTCTAAATAACGATGCCGGTCAGAAACAGAGAAATACTGGCAGTGTCGAGTAGGATAAGCCACGAACCTGTAGGGTTCAATTTTAGTGCACATGCGTCACAGGGATCACTTAGTGTTACTGCATGCCAACCCAAAGCAAAGGTAAACGCTGAACTGGCATCGTCAAAAATGGTAGTGGCTGCCCCCACCAGTCCGATAGTGGAGCTGGACCATGAAAGAATGTAAAGGAACGACAGAAACGAGTGACAGAGGTACAGTGGTGTAGGTATGGTCCTCAAGGACATGATGCCTCGACGAGCTGAGTATTGGAGAAGAGGAAAGGCCAAAGAATTGAAACGAGCGGTCTTTTTCTGCGGGATTGCATCGCATCAATACTCATATTGGAGACAAAGTACTTACTGAACCTAAATCCGTAAATCATGATTGAAGAGTCAAAAGTTGGCGCCATTTGATACAGACATTCTCCCTCAATCCGTCCCTGGCGCGTCGAGATCGGAGTACCAGCTCCTTGGTTCCAGACAGTACCTAGGCGTGAGGCCCGGGCGATGGGCTTTCCGAAGCACCTGAGGACAAAATAAAATCATCTCAAAATCAATAATAAATATCAGGTAGCTCAGAGCTAGTAGAACTACTTGCGTACTGCACCATTTTGATCAGCTAGTTTACCTACCTACCTACTTACCTTTGGCAGGCCTAGGGGTGTGGCCTGTGACCAGCCTGCCGAAATTCTCATTTTGTCAAAGGGCCTGGGCCTGGTGACTTGTGACTTACTGAAAATTTTGTCAGAAAACTCATGTAAATGGCCCTTTTAGGAAGCAATCTTGTTTTTGTTTCACTCATTAATTGCTCATTAATTCAAGGATTGATTACAGAAACACGTAGCTGCAATACATGGGAGTAATTTTTTGAAATTGATTGACTGAAAACAAATTTCAGCAGATGCTTGGGTTGTAACATTTCGGAAAATTTGGGCCACCTGTGACCTGTGACTGCCGAACTGATCGAAATGCTGCAGTACTTTTCAAATGACAAAACTTGTTTTCTGCTACCTACAACAGCAAGCCCAACAAAACTATTTTAACCGGAGAGGACGAAGTATCATCAACAATATCATCGAGCCAAAGTTCCTTTGTGTTGGTCTCACTAGATAATAAAATAAAAACCCCGCAAAAGATCACTGTGATGCTTTTAGTGACCGGGGTTGGAAGAAGTAGAATTTCCTTGAAATTCTTCATCAACAACAGAACATCCGAACTCTGGGATCGCGGCACAGCATGTGCTTCGTTTACACTCTGAACAGTGACGGATCTCAAGCGTTCTAGAGCAATATTTTGTGCACAACTTGAAGTTGATGAAGTTTTGAACATTGCACTCGCTGTCATCCGATATCAAGAAGTGAGCTCGATTGTTTGTTTGATTCGCTGCTAGAACATTGTTCGGCCATGTCCGAGACGGGTAATCGAACCCTATCACGATTCAGTGGCGTTGAGAGGTATTGATTGACCTATCTCATGCAACCGGACATGATATATTACAGTCTTTGCATCTGAGTTCGGAATGAAGTTTGAATATTTATGTTTTCTCGAGATGATTACCATCCTTAAAATGGTAAAGTCGCGCCTGTTGGCACATTTTTATATAGAAAAAAAATCAAACCGTACTCAGATGCAAACGACTGTAACCATACGCCTAACTGAGCGCCCGTCCATTCCAGCCCGGACCAGATGAATAAGACGTGTTCTTTCTTTTCTTTCTTTCTTTCTTTTTTTGGAGGGGCGCTGTAGTGGGAACCAGGTAGCCGATAGGTCGTCTCTTGGCGGGCCCGCACTAGTTTGTACAAGGTACATTGTCCTTGTCATGGTTAGTAAAGCATAGCAGGCATAGTCATAATCATATTTTGTTCCAGAGCTCCTCGGGGAAATGCATTTATGCACTGGGTGTGGGACTCAGTGGCAATTACAACAACAGCTCCTGCTCAGGCCACAATGTCAAGGCAACCCTCATCCTTGGACGTCCTTTTATTACGATCCGCATCTCAACCGCCTAATGAAGTTATTTCCTCTCTTGCTCTTTCCCCTTCACGACGCATTATAAAATATGGAACAAGAGTTACCATTTTTGGTATCATCACTTCCGTTGGGTTCTCGGATGCAGACCAGTAGTGCCTGCCTGACTTACTTTATAACACTGGTCTCCCAGTTAACAGCTTTCTTTTTTTACTTGTCGTCGTAGTGAGCCACCACAATGTGGACGGTGATTGTCTTGCTCTAGTAAGTCAACCGAACATCTTTTGATGCTTTCTTCGCCGATGACCTTGCCATTCGTTAGTTTCTTGAGTGGTCTTGTGCAAGGAAAACCTGGCCTGACAATTGAACCGACCGCTGTAGTGAATGATTTCATTAGGCCGTCACCCGGGCCTCTTTTTGTGGGCATTGCTAGTCTTGTTGGCAATGCACTTGGATTGCCCCCTCTGGTTCAACCACCGGCTCTAGTAGCACCTCCCGCGTATGCTATCCCATATAGTAATGACAGCTCGTCTTTGACCAAAAATCATCGCTAGATCTACAAGCCAGCTATCCTTGCCAAGCAGTAAACCATCATCTACCACAAATTTAATATCAAGGTACGAACCCGATTTTTTCCTCACATATTTCAATGTGTCCGAGCCAAGCAGTACCACTAGCGGCACCCCAACTTTCTCTTCTTCAGCACAAAGTTTGTCTCTTATCACGCCCATCTCGTAAGTTAAGCAATGTTGTCCAAAGGCATGCACTACTAAGTACTACACTTCTATTTATTCAGATCAGATATTCTGACTCTATCTCAAGCGAGTGATTCAGGGTGAGCATTCTTTCATAATTGAGACTAAAACTTAAAACTGGAGCGCATCTAGGGAATCAACACCTACTGTGTGAGTCCTTCATTCTCAGCTTGCGAGATCCTGTATCTCTGACCTAAAGATACATAGCGTCTCCTCAATTCCTTCCGATAGTGGTGCTGTCACTGCAACATCGGCGATATCTACTGTAAACGTGCAAGTCGAATTTGCCTTGGCTGCTGCGCGTAGTCATTGAGTTAACTCCACTATTCAGGACAGCAACAGGGGCTTCGAGTTCTGACACTTCAGCTCATGCGCCGAACTCAAAGGCACTTCTCGTCGGTGCCATACTAGGCTCCCTGGTCCCTTTTTTAGTAGTTGCAGCCTTGGTGTTTTTTTTATGGCGTCGAAGGAGAATCCGGCATCAAGTTGACAAAATGAATGTCACCTTCTATCCGGACCAGATGATGGCTATCCCAAGCAAATCCCTTGCCCCATCCGACTGGGTCGCTTTTGATGATGGATCTTCCCTTACTCCTTCCGCCTTGGTGTCGAGGGACATACCAGATTCCTCTCTGGTGCAAATCAGGCCGTTATTTCAATCCCTGACGACCATTACCACAATTACCACAGCATCAGATCTAGACCAGATAGAACCTCCGAGTTGTGTGGAGTCAGGAACGTTCTCAGAAACATCGGATATAGCTGGGCAGTAGAATCATTCTCATATTCCGATTATCAGACATACTTCTGCAATGCCCTCCAAGTCTCCTCTATCGACGAACATGGAATAGTATTCGAATGTTGGTGCGCTGTCTGTGTCGGAGAAATATATAACGCATGCTACGATGTGCCAGTCATTACCCGGATTTAGTTGGGACTTTTGTTTTAGTTCTGTTTTACTTTACTTACATCATCAGCCACTAGCTGGCCTTCTTTCTTTTTTCCTGCTCTGGATGTGCAATTGAAGCGCAAGCTCTCTGTTATACATACCATTCAAATTTACCGGGCTCGGATACTGTACTTAGTTATACTTACTGAAGGGTGTGCATTCAACTCACAATAATGAGAGAAAGTAAATTATACAGAAGGCACTTCATCTGGAAACACATTTCTGTGGCCGTAGACTACTGTAGAAGCTAGAATCTGCAGAGCTCTATGTAGATCGTGTAGGATGCTGTAGAACAAGATCCCGAGCCTTGCAAATCGGAGCATCCAAAAACAATACTTTCTCCAAAACCCACATGCATGCGGGAAGCATAACATCTACTTTGGGTGTTAGCCCCAATGTCCCTGTTCAGATGCCCAAGTCTCCAAGTTGGTTTGATACTTTGATCATCAGTGGATCAACAGACAAGGGCTGACTTCAAACTTACCAGGGTAATCCGTCGGATGATTCTGTCCGAGAGTACGTGATTTTGACTTCGACATTTTTCTGCTTTGACTCTTCTGCTCCCCCATCCATCTTGCCCTCCCAACTTTTCTAAGTGTAGTGCAGTGACCAATAACAAAATAATTTTCCTTCCAATGTATAGACTCATAAGTATCTGTTGGAATTAAGCCTTGGATCAAAGGTAATGAATTTGGAGTAGGCAGGGAACCGCAGCAAATGCGCAACAGTTCCCGGTAAAACTACATCAACTATATACCTGGAATAATATCAAATGCTGTCAGATAAGTGTCCAAGCAAAAAGTATTGATCGAGCGAGTGTCCGGTCACCGGAATAAATCCAACCGTATCCTCAAGATTTCTAGAGCTTAAGAACTCTCTGACTGTGCTTCACTGAACACTGTGAGTCTCTTAAGCCTACATTTTTTTTGTAGTTCCAACAATGTAGAATATTCTGTGTATACTAATAAATATATTGTTTGAATTCCATTCTCTGCATGAACAACAGCGAACAGGCAGTAGAAATCTCAAACACATGCAATGAATAGAATGACAGATTATTGTGTCAGGATCATAGTCAACCCTGGAATTGAATGGGTTGTGCTCGCTTACAGCACTCTACAGCATTCTACAGCAATCTATGTAGAAGGGACCTTGCTACGTGACTACAGGAACTACCCAACCTATGTAGACAACTGTAGGTGAGAAGCAATTTCCAGATTTAGTGGGGGCCTGAGGCCAATCATTGAAACTACCAGTGCCCCAGTGCAGTGACTGTTAATGTGTTCATTAGGAACTATATACTTGTGTACAAAACGAAGACTCGGTGTTGCAAAAAAAAAAAGGACAACAGGAGAAGATCAATAAGATTTTTCAAGGAGTGATCTTTCATTCTGACACAGATGGAGGGTTTGCAGTGGTCACTCTAAGAAAAAGGAATGGAATATGTATGATACACCAATTTTTGGCTAAAGCTCTCACTGTACAGAATTGATAATCCTAGATTCTGTATTATACTCAATATGGTTATACCAAGAACTATAGTGAGCCCAAGCTGATAGTTCAAGTCTATTGAGAGTCTATTGTACTCTAGAGATTGCAGAGTGATGGTATGCATTAATGGTATCTCAGTTAACTTTGTGAATGCATCTTGTTCCAAGTCCTATGCATTGTATGGTGTAGCAAGTCAAGCTCAGCGGATACCAAGTTGATGAACAAGGCTATTCCGAGCCCATATATAATTATTACTAGACTAGAAAATCAAAAGACATACCCAAGGGATTAAAGTTTCTGAGTAGGGATGCCCACCGTAACAATTACGGTATTATATGGTATACTGCAGCACACAACCCGTAACTGTACAATGGACCAAAAGAGGTGATACAGTATGGGCAGTACGGCTGTATAGTGCGGAAAAATATGAATAATTTGTTGTTACGCATCTACAGCAGCTTGTAATGCATCCTCAAATACTTTACACTTCAACCTAAGTCAATGCTTGTATAATATTAACATCAGCACCTGAATTGTTGCTGGCTTCGAGCATGACCAATGGAGTGAGATTGTATCCCAGCCATGCTGGGTAGTAGGCTGTAGAACACCAGGTGTTTCACAGCCATTGCAATCTGTAAAGGTATGCAATTTTTAGCTGAATATTGAGCAAAGTAAGTAAGAGGGATGAAGACATACTTTCAGTAATATGTCCTTGGGCAAAAGGTGTCATTGCAACACAACACAAATTTTTTGTTCAGACCAGTGAGCTGTCTTTATAGTTATTGGGCTCGGCATACCACGGAACAAATCCATGTTTCGAAATTTCGCTACTAGGCGGTACACGCAGGGTCACACTTCAGTAAATCTCAATACGTCAATGTAGGATTTCAGTCAGATATTGGTTTTAAATCTTTGCGGAATGATACAAGATCAAAAATTTTTGCATTAAGGACATAGAGGGCATTGTGGTATCAAAGAACTTATAAAAGCCATTGGAAAAATTATTGAGCAATGGGCAGTTCAACTCCTGCATCAACACTGCCTGTTGTGTCAATGCGCACAGAAAAACTGTGAAAAAGTGGTCTGATTTGGGTATTTACGGGCTGTACATGACCGGTACACAGCTGTATTTGTACAGTAAGTGTATGGTATACTGTAGTGCCACACCCATAACCTTAAATTATCTTTGAGATCTTTATATGGGATGGGTACGCCTACCCGTATACCGTACCCAGAAAGCCATACTATATGATTACAGTGGGGATCCCTATTTCTGAGGCACCACTTGATGCAGCCCAATGAGTTGGCTATACAGAATTTACAATGTTACTCTGCCAAGATGAAAACTCTTGACTAGATGAAAGCTTGCCTAGGCAATCTCATTGCGGAATGTCCAGTAACTCCGGCCTGGAGTTGGCCACAATGAATGGAAACACTTCCATGATGTCATAAGTTTCTTGACCAAGATGATAAAAGCAACATGGATGACAGAATCATCTAGGCAGGTTAAACTCTCTGAGACCAAATATTGTACTAGCTGGAGGTCTGAGGCTCAGTTAGGACTCCAAGGCAAATGTGATTGATGGTGTGTCATTGGGTTGTGCATTGCTAGAGGGTGCTGAGGTATACCTGCTACAGCCTCACCAACACACCCACCTGATCAACCTCATCATCAGCAAAACCTGGGTGTACTGGACAGCGCTGGATAGCGCTGTCCAGCACTCATAGCACTCATAGCACCCATAGCAAGGTCCCCATCTATCCAGAGCTATGGATTGCTATGGACTGCTATGGATCGCTATGGATTTCACGGGAATGTCGAGACTTGACATTGGTTGTCATTCTATTGAATACTAAATATATTCATTTGTTTGAATTGTTTTGAGAATCATAAAATCGAACGATGGTGAAATAAAATCATTTTTATCTTCATGTTCAAATGTTGTTCAAATGTAAACATAGACATAGGCATAATCATATAACTATTTGTTACCCAGTATGAGACCATATTACTCTATAAATTGCAGCCCCCATATGCATACATGCCCTGAAACCGAAGAATCCAATGAGATGCACCACGAATATCACAATGAGCCTAGGTGACGGAGAATCGAGGCAAAGTCATCGATCCCACATCTCTTATATACCGTTGGCGGGAGAGAATGACAGGTGTCGAACAGCTGTCAAATGACAAAACAAGCTAGTGATCCCAGAGAACTTCATAGCAGGCCATAGCAGGCCGTAGCGGCCATAGTTCTGTTGAGAACTATGGCTGCTATGGCCTGCTATGGCCTGCTATGACCATTATCCAGGTTTTGCTGATGATTGCAATCACTCTTAGAGCAAGGAATGACTAGGAATAATTCCTATCTGAGCTTCAGTGTTGTTCCAAGATCCATGTGCTACAAGGCATCTAGGCTTGAGTCCACACAGAACTAGGCATAATTTCTAGCTTGCTATTGGCAAGGCAAAGATAGATATGCTTCCAAGGGCTGTTCATGGAATGTTTTTGAACATCATAAAACTTCACTGAGTCATAAATTTGGAGGATCTGCACAGTTTTCAAGGTAAAAGAAAGTGACTCAAGTTCATCTAGGACCAAATTCCAAGCATTACCATTTTAAGTTATGAATTTCCCAGGATTAGGTCTGCCAAGATGATTAATTGAGGAAGATTATTTATTATTTTACATTTATGGACATGTCTCAATCTATTTCTTTGTTTTAGTATTTTTTCTGAGATGTACCAGTATATAAGGGTAGCTACATTCTATGTAGCAATCCAAGTTAGACTTGATACCTGAATTGCAGTTCTATCTTAGGACCTGTCATATAGTATTTGACATCCACAGGTGGATAAGACTGGTCTATGCAACCTTTGAAATGGGTGGCATTCTTGTAACCTTGATAACACTGAGGCAATTTGATCTACTTCCTGGCTATTAAGTCAAGCATTCCTGGTTTACATCTTGGAGGGAAGTCACACCAGTCTTAGGACTGCAGGTGGAGCCTAGCATGCACATCTTGCTGACCCTGTTGTTGATTAGGAAAGGCCTTGGAACCAAGTGTTGGCTTGGTGTAGTTTTAGTGAGGAAGCTCCTTGGAGTGTTAGCTTGCTTACCAACTTGTTTTACCTCTTCCCCACTCTTCACTGAGTGTGTTAAAAAAACACCTACTCAAGTGACTTGTGTGGCAGTCATATAAGTTTGTTAGGTAACTTGTGGGATTCCCTGTGAGTTGGAGTATCATTGTGCAGTGATGTAAAGGCTCTTGATTCACACTAAGTCATTTGTTGAGTTGGCATACTTGACCTGGGCTTTGGTGTTTGCTTTTCTCCTCAATTGGTTCAGCGCGCCAGTGTACGTTAGTTGACTTTCACAAACCTTCCTCCCATACATACAAAACCTTGTTCATTTGCACTGTCTGTGGCCATGTCAAGTGCTTTCTTTATGAATCAAGTAGTAGTAGAGGGAACCTTTGACAACCTCCTTCCTCACATTAATTAAACCTTTTGGATTAAATTTGATCAGGGTGATGTTTGGTTGGTTTTCATACCTAGCACAAATCTAACTCATCAACTAAATATTGCTAAAGTGTATAAGTAATAAGTACGTATTGAGTGTAATATGTTACACAAGTGATTCAAGTTCATGCATATGAATATACAAAAATACAAAAGGAAATATCTTGATCTCATTGATTTTGCTATCCCAAACATATTTTGTGTGGGAATTGAACTCCAGGCTATTGCTTCACACACCAAAAGTACAAAAAAATCCACTTGAACCAAATTTTGACTGAAAAATATTGATAAACCTTATAAGGAAAGTCAAGTGATACCAGACTATCCATATTTGGCTAATCAATATTTTTCACTCAACATTTCCTTTGAGTGGAATTTTTGGGAATTTTCATGTCACAAATTAGAAGGGTACTCAACCCTCAAGCAATAGTATTGGCCGCTAGATTATATTGGAATGGCCACATGCTTGGAAAAATTTAACTTACAGTGATAAGTAAGGTACAAGGAGGTTCAAATTTAACAAAAAATGACCAGATGTTGATTTTTTTGCTTGCACCTGGTCAGTGGGCTGAATAACTATGTAAGCATTCCCATGCCTATATATAGTGTATCAAGATAAGATTTCATCATGGATGGCTCTTTATAGATGCTGTATGGACACTGTATCCCACTGTACCCTCAGTTTAAGCTTTGTTCTTAAGTACAAGCTTTATTAGACCCGTGCCTACGTCACGGAAATGCAGACTCAAGTAAGAAATTACTATATTATACATATACATCATAAATTGAATTTATGTTACTGGGTCTAAAAGAACTTCTGGATAAACTATCTTCTGTGTTAGACACTCTGTATCTCCTGATGGAAAGAAATTACCAGAAAACCAAAACATGAGATAAAACGTCAGTACTTGCCTTCTGGAAAAATCACCTTCACCACCTACTTTGTTGTACTATGTGATAGAGCAATATATAACCAACCATGTGTATAGATTGGTGATTGCAGATTCAGTCCTATTTGCTTCACAGAGTGCCCTTATCATTTGTTTATGGACATTGCAATTTGCAAAGGCAAGATGGGCTGGAAATCACTGTCTTTCCAAGATTAAAGGCAGATCCAAATTTGAAGGTGTCAGTGTTAAGTATACTTACATGGAACAAATGCAGTTTCACCAACATGGTCACCTCCCAGTGCCTAAACTTTTGATACTCAATCAGTGCATCAAATAAGGATTGCCTGTGTGCCATTGCAAATTCCTGCAGTAGGATCCAGGTTTCTCAGAAACATCAATAGTGCACCAATATTCAGCTTCAGGTGTGAAATTGGAAGTCCAGCTATTCAAGTACTCTACAGGATACAGAAAGTCTCCATTATCAACTCCTTCCATAATAGCTCTGTTAGAGCTGTGATATGTATAAGTGTCTCCAGACATAGCTCCTAAGCATTTAAAGGAGGACATCTACAGCAATTGGAGGACTGTTCTGATGTACTTGAGGAGTATGGCAGGCTTCTGGACTGGCCAAAAATCAAATTTACTTCTCACATTGACATTTAGCATTGCAGTGTCTCTGGGGAGTGTTTGGTGGAGACTCATCCCTGGTAAAAAATTTAGGAGAACCAGAGTAAAAGAGAAGTGATATCACATTGAAACACAGATTCAGAAAGTGGTATGGTGGAAGAAATAGTGGAAGAGATGGTAGAAGGACAGAACCATGAGGCAGCCACACCAGTAACATGAGGTAGCTGAGTAATTTTGGATGTTCAAGTTGGTAAGTTTGGATTTCAGTGCAGAGCGGAACAGTGGAACAGCATGGCACTCCTGCTGGCAGGCAAAGTAGCTTATATGCCTCCTCCGGTGAACATTAGCTGCGCGAGTGCATGTTCTAATCATTTTCAGTTCCCAGATGCTGAATTCCGGCTCCGCCGGATAACATTAGCCGCGTGAATGCGCGCTCCGATCATTCCCAGAGCTGCCGCGCAGCGGCAGCTGCTTATTAATAATGACAAATACTTAGTCAGAGCGTCTAAAATCAGCTTTTTTAAAGTATAGGATAATTGACATCCACAGGCTGTAGCACATCACATTAATCCTTCTCATGAATATGATACTATAGCTCATTGTAAGTCTTGCAAAGCAAGTACATGGGCAAAAGTATAGCAAGGCTGTAGTAAGGTATACAAGTAAGGCTACATACTTATCCTCCAAAGGATGTAAGATATACTCATTTATGACACTTCAAGACTGCCAAAAGTGGTCAAAATAGGTCAACATTTGGGGTGTCAGAAAAAAAAAAAAATCTGCCAGAGGGCTGGACTAACTAACCACGGCCTGGTTTGGTGCTAAATTCTTTGGATCCCCTTGGTAAGGTATCATTTCCTCATCTTTGAAGCAGGATACAGTGTAATCTAGAGAGAGCCATGACAATTCTACATCATCCTCCCCCTCCCTGTTAAAGTATCCATCTACTCTCTACTCTTAAACTCCCAGTTCCAGGGATATATATATATGGTTTTTTGTTGACTTTCGACCTTTGTTTGTTTTTTCCTTCTTATTTTTTGCTTTTGCCCTTTTTAAACTTATCATGGGCCAAGGATTTACCTCTCCTCCTTCTACACTGCTGTCTGGCCACATACCCAGGACTTCCAGCAGTGCCTGCTCTCAATGCATTGTGTCCCCTTGCTCAAATGGTCTATCAACTACATCCACAAGCTCCCCATCTGCCGGTGCTCTCCTTTGCCATTAAGTCTGCCAAATTGTCATGCTAGACATATGCCAATTTTTTGATCCTGTGGCTGTTGGATAAGTACATAACTGTCAGTTGTCCGGCCACTCCACACATCACATGTAACCCCTATTGGTTTCTGTATATAAAGTATGTAGTTACATTTTATCAAGTAATTGTTCTTTCCCCCTGTTCTCAATGGTTGATTCCCTCCTTTCTGAGGTTGTACCCACCAACTGAGCTTGCTCGTTTTCCAACAGTGGCTACTGAGGTTGGTCTGAGTGATGAGCTCAAAGCTAAGCTAAAGAAGTTTGCAAAGGTGCATTGGTTTTTCATCTCATTAGTATTGATGCCCATACTGATAGACTGGAAGCTCCTGACATCAGGAAAAATGGCCTGGGCCCAGGATGACTCCAGGACACTGAGGAGACCTAAGATACCTGACATGTCTTAAGCTTCTGTGTTATTCCTAGGTGGCCTAGGCTGCCTAAGTAACCTAGGGTCATCCTGGTCCCAGACCATTTTTCCTGATGGAGGCAGCATTTGACATTCCAACTCACATCATCTGGAAAACCATCTAATTCCAAAGCCTGGGTAAGCCCAGATATGCTTAGGGACTTTTAGGGTAGCGCAGGAATCTGGCCAACCCCTATTCAGAATAAGGAATACAGGGACGCCCAAGCACACAGGACAGCCCAGGATTTTGGCCAAATCCTGGAGATTTTTCAACATCTCTGGAGTTATTCAGAAATTAGCCCCAAGCTAGCCCAAATATCCCCAGGATTCGGCCAAAATCCTCAGTTATCCTGGTTGCTTGGGCTCCCTGGAAAATAGGCAAATTCCTAGTGATCCTGGGATGCCCTGAGATGCCCTGGGACAACCCTGGGATAGCCATGGAAAGCCATGGGATGACCTGGGATGACCCAGGACAGCTGTGCAAAGTCCTGAGATGCCCTGGGACAGCTGTGGGAAGCCCTGGGACACATGCTCATGCTAACAAGCATGTGAATTAAGTACCCATGTGACTTTTTTTTTTCCAGTCTGTATGCTTTTGCATTAGGGTCGGGCTAATTGGCCAGGGCCATGTTAATAACATTGCTATTAATATTGGATCTTTGGGGGCATATTTAACATGGGTTAATAACAGTTATTAACATGGGCACTTATGGCACTAATTCCAGGCACTAATCTTTTCTAGCAATGTTAGCACTTCAACTTTCAGCATTGACAAATGAACTTGAACTCACATTATAAAATCACATTACTAACCAAGTGTAGTGCTTGTGGGATGAGACAGATGTAGAGGAGCTTAGTATTGTCAGTGAGACAGTGAAGCAGTAGTGTGCAGAGCAATAGGGACTACAGGAGAACTATTACAGCTTATATACTAATTGTCTGTGAAACTACAGAGGCAGCCAAAAGATATTCCCAACCTTAATATAGAAAGTTGTTCCCACAGCTAGCTGGTCTCCTTGTATACCCTGAAATATGACTGAATACAATTCTAGAAACTGTTTCTGTTATATATAATGTATACATTGCAGCCCACTGAAGTAGTGCCAAGATAACACATTGAAAATTTGCACTTACAAGTTGTGATGTGGTTATTATGGCATACTTATTGTGTAGGTTTATCACTCTCAAACTGCTTAGAAATCTTGGTAGATATCTCAAAATAAGAATTTACTGCTCAACCATTTATCTTTTGTTCCTTTCAATTAAACTTCAAAAGGTATGGGAAGGTATGGGGAAGCCAGCAAGCTGTGGGAATAATTTACCATATTAAGGTGGGGAATATCTTTTGGCCGCCTCTGTATACAGTACCGTAAATCTGATAATAGGTACAGTATTGGTAATTCTCCATGCATACAATGATCTCTACAATATGATGGATGTATATACACCAGCAGTTGATATCCTAGTAATAATCACATGTACATACCTAGCAAATGACATTAATCAAACAATATCAGTACATAGGAATGTAATTTTGGTGAATGGTAAGCCAATGTTGAATATCATGGTACAAAGTACTTGATCATGTGTCCATGATTGCGAGTGTATCTTTCAACATTGAAGGCAGATGGTGCAAGCACAAAGTGCTTAGTTCGCGGTTCGTTGAGGCACGAGATGGGCGGCACATGGTATTCTATGTCCGACGGTCACAGGAGTGATGTGACCTTTCCTTCCACTCACTGCCACATCAGTCACTGCACGAATGCAAACTTGGATCTAGCTCTGTCCCACACAGGACATGATTTCACGGATCCTCATGTTTTCACCCACCCACCTCATCCCTTGGCACAATGCCAAGTCATTCACTTTTGTTTCCATCCATCCATCCCCATTTCCTATTTGCTTTTTTCTATCTTTCCTTTCTTCCTCTACTAATTTGGGTTCTGGGATCTTCTCAAGTTGCCATTTTAGGGTATATTGCATGACCAGAATTTTCTATTGTCAGGGCGGAGTCTGCTAATTTATATTTTCCTATCTTTTATATTCCTGGAGTGCACGGATTTATAGGTGTGCTTGCAGAGAACTGCACACACCTCCCACTGGGTTTTAACCGCCTCCTGCCTAAGAATGGCCAGGGAATCTGTTACTTTTATACTTAGCATTTTGTATTCTCTTCACTCTTTGCTCTTCAGGCCTGCCTGCCCTATCATTGCTCATCATGGATACTTGTTTGAGAGACCCATCGAGCCGTGAGGCTGAGGCTGCACCTCAGCTTCAAGCCTGCAAAGTTATAGTATACGCATTGACTCAACTTTGACTTGACTTGTACAGATAATACAATTTCATTGCACATGGAAATCACAAACTTAGAAGGCCATAGAGCTAAAGGAAATAGTGATCCCAGACACTGTGTGATGGCACAAAGGGCCAATCACAGCAATTAAGGTGGCAAACTAGGGATAATTCTACTGAACAACCCCCTTGGTTCAAGTCTTATTTAAGAACCTAGTTGAGGTCACATATGGTCACACATGGTCACATTGAGGTCACAACATATAACTTTGCCTCAGAACTCTTTTTTTTTTGTGAATGTCAGAGATTTGCTCTTGGTGCAGTATTCCAATTATTGTAGCCTTTAGGATCTGCACAGCAGTGGATGGGCTGTGGGCAATGGGCGAAAGTTGTGGTCATTTTTTGATGACTAGTCATTGCCCATCAATATGGACAAAAAGTGACTTGACTTTGCCCTTGATTGGCGCCCATGAGTTCCTATGCATGGGACCTGACTTTAGCCCGAGCTAAGTGCTCACAAGTGCAAATTTCCTGTGCTCAAAGGTCGACCGCTTTCATCATCGTGGTCCAGGGCCTAGGCAGTGCAGCATTCCATTCATTCCACAAATTGGGACAAACAGTCCAAAGGCAAGTCATAAAAACATGCCCGTGACTGTATTTCTCTGCCTGTCATTGACTTTGATGTCCGTCATATGACCTTCCCAACACTGCTGCACAAGGGGTGTTCAAAAAATAAGCGCTGACATGACCTTGGGGGAGGGGGGGGTCTGAGAAGTCCTTATGGCCGATTTTTTTTCATACTATTGAGGCTCTGAGTGGTCTTCTAGGTCAATTCAACCACTGAAATAAGGCTGTAAAAAACATTTAAAGCACTCAACATCTCAAATCTCCTTGAAAAACATGGATTTATAGGATATGATGCAATTTAGTACCAATTTAGCACCTCCATCAAAAAATATTGTCAATGCAAGTGCACTTACACTAGGTTGAATTGAACTTATGAACTGCTATGTATTAAATTGCCTTTGGAAATGCAGCCTCCTTCCCAGGCTTCAGGACTTCATGGTCCGTTTGAGCCAAATTAGAAAAGATACCTGTCCCTATGCCTGGCGGATTACACCACGTGCCTTGTTTGGCTTAAGCGCTTTAGCATGCTGTGTACAATAACTTTTATATTGGAGCCAAACAAGACACACACTGTAATCCGCCTGGCGTAGGGACACCAAAGCCTGGGAAGGAGGCTGTTGGAAATGTTGTTTAAAGGTGCAAAGGATAAAAATTCTTATGTAATACAAATTTGAAGTTGGAAATCCTCTGAAGTGTGGGAAAAATTTACTATATATAGGCGGTGGAAGGGGGAGGGCTTCATGAATCCTTATGACCCAAAAACAAGGTCATGTTGGGATTTAGTGGGTTGAACACCCCTTGGATCTGCACCATAACTGTAGAGTACAGCATTACAGTGCATTTTCATAGGTACCCATGCAACAATCTAAGGTCCTTTCTGTAGTTACAACTTGCAGCTTACCATCTGTCATGTTCAGTCATACAGATATGGCAATTTATGGCTGATGATATTAAATATCTTACCAATATACAATGGGTAACATTGGGGATATTTTAGTATTTGAGCTGCTAAATCCAAGTTTAATTTAGCCTTAAGCATTGCCCAAAGTCTGGAGTCTTGATATTTCAGATACTGCCACCAGCCCTATTTGGGAATCTGAGCAGTTTGTGTTACAACTTAAGTAAGGTGAAGCATGAGATAGTAGCTGACTTTTTTTCAAAAAAAAAATCACACTCAAACATGTGTGACAAAAGTGTGATGGGGTTGCTGAACTAGCTTTTTTTCTAAAATTTCCTTTTTTGGAAGGGTTGTTGCCAGCAAGGGGGTTGTTCAGTAGAATTATCCGCAAGCTAGTCCCCAATGACCAAGTTAGTTATTGCACAAGTACAGAATACAGATATAAAACTAGTCCCCAATGACCAAGAGGCTGAGATAGGGAGCCAGGTGCTACCTACTGCTCTATAAACAATAAGGGTGAAAGAACAATAAAGACATTAGCAATAAGAAGAAAGACAATAGTGCAAGAAGGAACTAGATGGGTATAACAATAATTATATGACAGGGGTGAGAAGAAGTTGAAGAGTCCATTCAGTACTGTATGTTAACAATGAGGATCAATGGAATAGAAATGAGAATAATAGTACCATGTGAATGCCATGTGAACTAGAGGAATAGTGGGATTGATGTTCTGAAAGTCTGTCCAGCTGATGATGAGTAAAAAATATGATCCTGTGATGAATAGGGGCAGTTGGAAATGGAAAAGTTGTACCTGTGTCATAATGCATTACTACTAGATATACTTCAATCCAACCAGCAGTACCTGCAGTCCCAGCATTGTCCAGCATTAAAGCATCTCTGGGAAGTGCTGGGAAATTCACAGACACTCTGGCAGTGCCATGGGGAAAAAATTGCAAAATACACATTTTGCTGATGAACAATGTATTTACAAGTAAAGCAGCAGTGTAAACAACATAAATCAATAAGTGCTCATACATACCAGTTCAAAGTTGGACTACAAGTACAAGTCTCTGAGCCCTCCCCCCCAAAAAAATCAAACCAGCTTAATGAGATCATGGTATTCAAGAGACAAAATGCACCCGCAGATACTGCATATTTGCATTTGTAGATTCATAAACAATCCTGTTTCACTTTTGTATGCATTGAATTAACAGGAATCTACTAGCTGGACCCGTGAAAGCAAAGCAATCCAGGGAGAAAGGTCACGGAGGCGCTATACACCGTAACCGAAAATACTCAAAAAAAATAAGATTTTCTTTTCGGAATCATGTTGAATTTCGAGGATTCGCTTTTTTAAACTAAACTAAAGGTGATGTAACTTGTAATATACTTAATTAGTATATATTGGCGAAGCATGATGCATGTTGGAAGTCTAGTCTTTCGTGAATGGTGGATTCCGCTAAATCGAATTCTAGGATACTATCGAAGACGTTGCAACATCCACATCTTGTGGATGTGGATGGAAGGTGGTCCCACCTCCGTAATCGACCGGAGCATCAAATTGGATATTGCTCATTGATAAACGATCCCGACCTTTGTCTCTGCTTGTCGAAGGCGGAGGAGATAGTAAAATGCCACTGTACGGAGGTGTTGGGGGATATTGCGCGACTCGAGACCAGGAAGATCGAGCCTCAGAGTTGAGATTCCCTTGATAATATGCACTCGAGCGTACAGGGCTCAATAATTTTTGCTGATGTTTGGCGTGCGACTTCATCAGGTTAAGAGTTATGCGAGACATCATAGTGACCTTTAAGGAAATAAGCTCACGATAACAGGACTTCTCGGAGGGGTGACTTACAGTGATACTAATAGATGCACATTGAATGGTTACTGTTCGTTATACATGGAAAGAGTCTTGATTGACTTACAGTAGTTCAAGCCTAACAATAAACAGCTTCAATATTCAATGAATAGCAACAAAATGAACTCCTCACTGTGCTGTGATATTCTTCAATCCAGGCGGGGCGGCAGCAATCATCACAGTCAACACTAATGTCACTGCGAAAATTGCACTGCAAACACTGGTTTAAATATGCGGTGGTATTTTCAGTCACTCGCTTACCAATAGTAAATCAACCCATCTTCCAAAAGCCGTTTCGTCATGTACAAAGTTGAATCATTGCCCTTTTTCCAGATAGATGGGAATGTTCGACGTAGAGTCAGTACTAGCACGACCGTATCGTATAGCAGTGGAAGCCATGCGGAGGCGGACGAAGCAACCTTGTTTCTGCGAGAAATATGCATTACTAAGGTTAGAAGGAGAGTAAGAAATATTTTAGCACTAACGATTCTCCAAAAATCATCGTACATGCTATAGAACTGTCAGTTTGGGATTTTACTTCATTCACAAGGCTCACCTGTTGAAACAGCAGGGCTATGCTGTACCGCTGGAGATAACGATGTTAGTAAACCTTATCCCTCGAAACATGGCTTTGGCTATAAATTCACTTACGAATACCGGTAGTCAAAAGCCATGAATACATCCCAATCTCGACAAGTAGAATCGACGCGACTCCAGCAACAATCCATGGTTCGCGATAATATAGGGCGTATATCCTATACATGAAGCCGAAACCAAAAATATTTGAGTACACATCGCTCAAATCAACACAAGGTCCAACTTTTGCTCACCGTACAAGCATCATCAACCCAACAATGTTGATCCCAATCATAGTCATTGAACCTTCATAACGGACATAATTTTTGCATCTTTGGAGAGATTACAGGTAGATCACAGGTCGATAACAGAATAACGCTTTATAATAGAACGACAAACCTCTATCACAACGAAAATAAGCAACGTCTTTTCGCTGATATAAATTAAGGGCTCACCTCGAAATCCATTGTCGATGATAAGTAGGCTATGATGTTTAGTAGACAACAGTCCAGAACACCCGGCAGAGACGCGCAAGTGCGATGAGTGCATAAATGGGGTATAGTAAGAAGATGACAGTCTGCGTCAGTAGCAGTCGCTTGTTTTTGTTCAGTGAAAATCATTTACAGAACAAATTCACGATGAAGCCAAGCGGGGTGAGATATCGATTCTTCACACAGTTGAGCCAAGCTGCTTTGTTATCCTGAAGCAATATGCCATGCTTACGATGAGGAAAAGATAGACGACTGAAAGAAAGATGTTTCAGCACGATTTCTTTTCGATATGTCGAGATCAAACTCACTAGGCTGCTTTTCTCCGATTCGAGGCCATATGTATTCAACCTATTCCTATCATGAACTGCTCCGGCGGAAATGTGGTACTGAACCCCACCCACCTCCATCGTAAACGTGTCTAGATGATCCCATATCAAAATGCTGAAACCGACAAATGCCACATACTAGAGGCATAGTTAGGATATCGCTGCTATTACAGTCACCTTGAGATGAACAGCTTACATTGGTATCGAGTCTGGATTTGGGGAATGTTCGTGAACGGTCAATAGACGACCCTAGGGAAAATCACTCACACATCAATTCTATCGCTAATTGGATCCGACATTCGAGACCGCAGGTAATAAGTAGTATACTGTGAGTGGGTGTTGAATGACCCTCAGTAGCGAGATGTTGGGAAAATGGAACTAGACGGGATGCATAAGCTTTATATTGTTTTAGGCCACCATGGCCCTTTCAGGCTGAATGTGAGTCGTGCCTGGCCTCCGCAACCAATTTCACTACCAATCCCATACGAAGCGGGGTAAGAGTATTCAATTCAAGCTAGTCCAAGTTCAAGCGCGGCTTCTTAACTGTTCCTCACCTCAACAGCAAAATGGAGAATATAAATGTCCGCCACTTAGTCGGAGCAAAAGCGGGAGACTCACGAAATGCGTTCACCTGACTTATATATCAGTGGAAGTTCCAACAGCAGTTTGAATACTTTCTTCCCGCAGATAATATTGGAATGAACACGTATCGAAGCACCCTTAAATTGCGCTTGTTGTTCTACAGACAGGAGGAGAGTTCAGAATCCTGAAAATGCTGTAGTGAAAATGCTGTAGAGATAGAACCTTCCGATATTGAATCCAGTTGTGAGTCACAAATGCGCAGGCTCAAGCCTCATTGCATCTGCGAGGTGTCCTATCATATAGAAGAAAGGAGGAGATCCATTGTCCTCGGTCTTCAGTCCTAAGGAATGTTGGATGAACTTACTTGGACATCGGAGAGAAGCCTGCTAGAAAAGACACCGAAATTGTTTTGCCTACCTATTTCCACAGACGCAAAAATATTCAAAGAGCTCAATGCCATTTTTGGAAACTTCGATCCGAGTCCCGCTCAGAAGCCGGTATAGGAGATTGGAATCCAAAAAGACGCTAGCAGATAGTGAGTCGGACGGAGATATGTAACGCGATGTCAGGCTTTGAGTTCATGATAAGTCAATAGCATAGATGAGGATTCAGCCTGTACGCACCAGAGATGTTAACTAAAGCGTCAATGTCGCTAAAAATCGCCGGGAGTTCAAGTCGTTGCAGAGAATTATGACCCGTTTAACCAACTAAAGAGTAGTAGTGGCTTCACAGTTCACCGATATGATCGACCAGTTTGAACTCGTTGAACTATGCAATTTTCCTGTAGACACATAATCAATGGAATGGATCATGTCTTAGTACAAAAAGGGAAGAAGTAGAGTCCTAGTACAACCGCGAGACCCATTCCAGAACCATATGATGTGACTGAGGTCACCGGCTGCGACAAAAAGGACGCAACCACCAACGAAATAAGTAAATATCTTGCAACAATATAAAGCAAAAATAACTATACATAAAACGACTTTTTCACGACTTTGAGGCCCTTGACTGGGCTTAAGCGCAAGTGGAATAACGAAAAAATAGGGGGCGGTGGTAAGAATCAAAGGGCAAGAGTGGTTGCCCTTTTGTGTTGATAAACTGAACATTCCAGGCTGTGAGGTAATGGCGCCAACAATGCTGCCGGCTAGAAAGGCGTAGATGAATGCGTCTAAATTAGTTAGTTAGTAGAGTATATAGGATGAGAGCAACACGCACCCGTTGTGTAACTCTTTTCCACAGACCGAAACTTTGGGGTGGATTCAATCCCGACAAGCGGCATAGAATCGGCGTCCTCAGAGGGTGGATCCACAGCGTATTCCAATTGCTTGAGCACGATGTGTTTGCCAATGCTATACAGCTTGTGCCACCAGAGGAAGTAAGTAACAAGACGGCACACAACATAAGAACACGTCCGGATTTCGAGTTCAAACACTGGAAGCATCTTTCCAGCGCGTACACACCCTTCTACAATTGTAAATAGGCCCTTGGACACTGCGATCATCTTAACCAATGGATCCGCCTTGCTCTTGTCCACGATCTCAGTCTCAGCATGGATATCTTCTAAATCCACCGAAAGAAACTGCGTGATGAGTGCGTATAGTAGACCGTTTTGGTGGAAAGAAGGATGCCTGCTGCGGCTGCGAACCCGTCCATGGAGGCGAAGAACGAAATTGTAACAGTTCATTTCGAGAGTCCGCGCGCGTGCATCCAGAGGCAAGCCCGTGCCCGAGAACGGTCCTTGAACGCCATGTAAACAACAAACTCTGGTGCGATAATCCCAAAAAAAAAGCTCTTGAGAAATCCACTCAGGAAATCAAAGTACACAGAGGTGTAGACGCATGCGAAGATGGCGGTGAGAGAGTGAGTGATGATGTCGAGCGTTCCACGTGTGGCGGGCCCGGATTGGAAGCTAAGATGGGAGGGGAGGTGCGATGGCCACCTTTGAATGTGAAGACAAAGATTATTGCAGTTAGAACGAATCGGATACAATAGATCCAGAGGTTGATGCCTGAGGATAATCAGAACGGGAGGCATGATTGTGGCCAGTAAAGGTAGGGAAGAGGGAAAACTTGAAACAAAAGGAAATCTAAAGGACTTGGCTTCGAGCTTCAAGGTGAAAGTACTAGAAGAAAAGAGCTCGCGATCGGACCCGATTCCGAATCCGAGAGCTTTACAGCACTCATGACGCGTCATTTTCATTTGTCTTTGCTCTCGCGATTCTGTTTACAATCTTGAAATGCTTTATGTGCGTCCTTCGGACACAATGACAAGGCGTATTGTTTAAGAAAATTTGAGTTTGAACTAAGTATGAACACTAGCCATGACTCATACCATTGAAGTCAAGACGCTGGAGATTTTCTGCATCAACGATGGTGCAACTGATCATGAATACCTGACGGAACTTTCTCCACAAGAATTGTTCGCTATAATTTGTTCATACCTGCGTACTAGTATTCATATTTCCACAACCTCTCCAGCATTAAAAACATCTATAACCATGCCCCGCTGTCGAAGAATCTTCAAAGGAGCAAACTTCATTAAATCCAGATCGGCGAAACGGATGACTTGGCCCAAGTAATCTGCTTGTCCTAGATGTAACTCGGCTCTTTGTAAACAAACAACACCAATTTCCTTTGCGTATGCCTGATTGGGTACCCATCTCGAAGTGATCATCTCCACGAAAGCGACTTCATCAAAGTCAACATCTGTACGTGCAAGGAGAGAGATACGCTCTAGATTTGGTAGAAGAGGAGAGGAGCAGTGTGAATGAGGCTGCCGAAAGGCGTGAAGGCTGGAGATAAAAGTTGGCGTAACGGGAAAGACCATAGATTCAGAGTTGGCCTTGAACGAATGGAGCATCACGGACTTTTAGGTCGACAACGGATGGCATATCACGGAGAAGGGAGAGGAGCTCATCATCCGAGATATAAACATAGGTGAGCGAGAGGACCGTGAGATTGAAACGAGACCTTTTCAAAAAGGCTGCAATGGATGGACCCGGCGAATGTATCAAAGGATACTTTGGATCAACTTCGATATGCATGGAAGTAAGACCAGGTAAAACAAGAGTTGTGAAAACCCTCTCAATGGATTCCTCCCCGTGTCCATCTTCCCATTCCGCCAACGACAGCCGCAAAGTTTTGATATTTCCATTCATGGCTGGTAGATCTTCACGGACACCCTGGAATGAAAAATCTAATTTCATTTCCAATGAGTCCAAGTTTGTGCAAAGCGACAAAAAATCTGAAATCTTTTTGATACTATTGATATCCAGAACCAGTCTCGTGAGTTGGGACCAAGGAAAGCTGAGACCCGACGAGACGCTGAAGCCACGTAGGGTTAATGAGGAAAGCTGTCGCATAGCCGGAGGCGCCAATGTAGGTGGTCGAAGCTGGCCACTCCGTATCTCGAGAGATCTGAGAGCAGGATATGATGATGCACCCCCCTGGAGGAATGTGTAAGCATTTTTTCCCCCAATCACAATTTTTAGCCATCGATGGGACTGTTCTATCAGTGCTAGAAATGCCGGATGATTTTGTTGTTCTGCCATATTTGCTGGTGATAACTCTTCCCAACCGGTAGAGATAGAGAGGTCAAGGAGAGCTGCCTTTGACCGTTCAAGATGGAGTTGGACAAGCTTGGCTGCTGACGAGCGCTCCAGCGGAAATGAGAAAGCTATGGTAGCCCACAAAGAGGGCGTGGCGAGGATGATGGATCTCCAATGAGAGCATACAGTACTCAGTCGAAAGGCGGCACTTTGAATCTCCTCTGTATCAGGTCCCACGTTACAGAGATTCGAGAACACTGTGCCCAAGATGTCATCGGGAACTCTACGAATCGGAGCAAGGAGGGATCGACAGCCTTCTAGTTGATCCTTCAAACGCTCCTTCTTCTTCTCAATCAGCAATAATTCGGACTGAAGGAGGGAAATCTCGGATGAGTAGGTCTCAAGGTCTTTTTCCCCGTCAGCCAGGATTTGCTGAATCTTTGCACAATCCATGTTGAAGCTTCCTAGACCGTGGTGCGAGCGCAAAAGCTCTTGAATGGAGCTGATCGCGACTCGAGGCTGGAAAGAGCTCTGGTAAGGCATCTTGCGCGACCTTTAACAGTGAAAGAGTTAGTGAAGACAACGCTAATGAGGACTGAGCAATTTTACCGTGGAGCGGGTAAGAAACAAATTCTTTTAAGAGGAGTGATAAGTGACGTGAAGCAATAAAAACTAATCGTTGGCTTACTGTGCTGTGGAAAAAGTAGCTGTGGGCTCGTTGTAGTTAAACGCAAGAAGAAAGCGCGCAGTGCTTTTGTCGCGTTCGGTGACACGTGCTCGCTCAACTTTTCACCCAAACCACAAAGCACTAGCACTATTTCTTCGATAACGCAAGCAATTGGGAGGAATTTTTGGAAATATCTGGCTCGTAGTTCTAGAATATCTTTGGTCGGATTACTACAGACAGACGCGATACTAGGTTATGCCGAATTCTACAGTACGTCCTTTTATTTCTTACCTTCAAGTTTATTGCTCGATCTCAAATTTTCATATAGAAATACGCGATAACTATGTACGGGAAATCTTGAGCTGTTTCATACGCCTTCCCAAACGAATTCAGAATCTCAAAGGCCTGACGCTGAGGATGGTTTGAAACATCCATGGTGCGCTGACGTTGATCATGATTCTTTTCATTCTACGCACTCATTTTACCTTGGGCAGGTAGACCAAATCGCCTGTCGGTTCCTGGCGACGTTTGCCCGTTTCCAACAAAGTCGATACGCCAAACCTCCTACTTGACTCAGCAATCGGCAGGTACGTCAACTGAGCGCACTTCGATGTTAGGTTCAACATCTCATCCAGAAATCAACTATGTATGTTTCATTTCTCGTGCTTATTCCACATCTATTCCTTTTCACTAGGTCTGTAAAACGAGCTCATGAATCACACAGATATGATTGACTTTTGCTGTTCTTACCCTAGAGAGAGAGAGAAGCTAAACGAAGGTAAGCTCTACTCTTTCGGTGACGTCTATTCCCTTTTTGTTATCTTCGATTTCCGGATTTCGCTTACAAATCTCCTACAGCTACTACAAAATGATGAAATTGAAACACCGCGCTGCAGGAAAATACATCTTTCCAGTCGACGGTACTACCAGCGCCGCCTGGCCGGACCTTATTCCTGAGCTCCGACCGCTCGATTACAGTCTCCCTCTGCCCTTCCTCTTCCTCTCTTACACCCTCGACTCACGAGGAAACCAACGGAGACGGCGCTTCCCATCCTTCACCTCCGCCCTGCCCTCCATCTCCCTCGTTCAAGCTCAACCCATATCGATTCATCTCATTCTTTATGCCAACAATACCCACGCTTCTCCTTCGAAGCGTTAAATTCTAAAACTTCCCGCTCCTACCGCCGGCTCTAGCAGGGAAAGTTTAGACTCATTAGTACTAGACGGAAATCCAAGTTCAAACAGTCAGTGTCACGGACCACAGAATCGGGAATCGGGACTCAGGACTCAGGGGAACCACCTCGTTTCTGAGAGTCGGAAGCGTCGGAGGAGATGAAATCCGAAGTTGCAATTGGAGGGGCTCGGGTTCGGGTTTGGAGGGACCAGGAATCGGAGAAGAGGCAGGGGTGTGGTAATTATTTGCGAGCTGAGCTGTAAGCACTAGAAAAGGGCAGCCGATAACGAGCATTCCTCCAGATCCATTATCGACGCGTTTCAATCTACATTCGACATTCGAGACTTTCAACTCACTAGTGTACTTCTCTCGCAATCTGCTTTCTTTTCTATCTCACTTCACCGCCTCTCCCTGCTGTACCTATCATATTTAGGATGCTCGTACGCTCAATTCATCCGATATTCTTGATTTAATTTGCTGGATACTATATACATACTGGTGATTCGAGTCGTATTTTGCATTGTTACTGCTGGTTATACTCTTTCCCGAGCTTCTGGACCAGATACCATTGAATCCCTGAGACTGGGTAATGTTGCCGAGCTCCACCTGGTGCTGCCACTTGACACTGGAGCCCTCGCTCTGACACCAACATGGTTTACACGAATTCGCTCTTGCACATCCATGTCTAAAGGAAATTAGGTTCACTAATTATGGTAGAGCCAACTTCAAAGCCGGGCACAATGTTGCTTTCCTGGAGAGCTTTCTCGAGAAAGCCCACGAGTGTGGCCTTTTTGACTGTATGGATATCATGGGTTTTGCAGTCACTCGAACACCGGTGTCAGTGTCAGCTTCAACTCCTTCCGTCGGCTTGTGGATCGTCACCGGGCTTTATCTAGATTTATTCGACAAGCCTGCAATGCCAATTTTTCAACTTGTCCATTCCCATCTTCCTCGCATCTCAATCTTGACCATCAGGCGACAAGAGAATGGTCAATTCCCTGTTGTAAGCTGCTACCGTTCCTGTTTTTATACTCCATATTCATGCTATTTTAGGACGACTTTATCTCCTCGCTTTCTGCGCTTGATTCTCTTCAAGTAGTCAGCTTGGTTCATGAGCTGGACTTGGGGGAGAATTCTTGTGAACAAATGCAGCGCTATCGAGAACTTGGCTCAGGAGAAACTAAAGCTGCAATGATTCAGTACGCATCTCAACTTGCGTGCGGAATACCCTCTATCGAAGCCTTTTTCATCAGAAAGGAGCTCCGATCTGCACATTTTAGTTATACTCATTTTGAAGGGTGGATCAGTGCCCAAGAGCTGTATGGCTCTGGTACTAGGAATGCCAATGAAGAACTTCTCTTTGTACCGGAACCGCTTTACGAACGCGTTGTAGAACGTTCGAGAACACCTTGTGCTACGCTTTACATGTAGTTGTTCAGGATGTGTATTCTCGGGGTCAAATGGAAAGATAGTTTTCTTGAGCTATAATCTACATTTCATTTATGTGCTTGTTCCTCTTTTTAAGTCGTTGGGGCCCTGAGCACTGGAATCTGTCTACTATCCCCAAATCATAACAACCCCGCCCACAGATTGTTTTCATTGAAGTCGTGAAGTGGCAGAGGTTTGGAGTAATGTGACTGATGACCGGTGAATTGGGTGCTAAACCACTCAAAATTCGTCGTCATTGCGTTGGATAACGAGCAGCTCAACAAAATCCTCACAAAAACTACACCATGTAACTTGGACTGCCCATAACATACTGCTACCACCCAAGTTCTGACCATTTTATGACATTTTTCACTGACAATGCCCCCAAAAAATTTGGAGAGCTTGACATCGTGCCTGGCAAAAACAAGGGATTTTTGGACCAAGGGAAAGAGGCGAGTGGGCTTTAGGGAGATAGGATACGCTAGCGAGAAGCTATTTGCAGCAGCTCAGTGAGTGATGTTGTGCCGAAGAGCAGGAAAAGTTCTGGGTTTCAGGTACACATGCAGCCTCAATGTTTTGTGGTCCAATCTCACTTTTCATTATCCCTAGGATTACTGCATGATCTTCTACGCTATCTGCATGCCTTCCAAGGACATAATTCACCCAAATCTTCCCTCAGCAACATTTACAAGTTTTGGAAATGTAATTGTTGTTGTCGCTCTATTTCTGAGCTTTCTGGCTGTTTTTTCTGGGATATAGACACTCTGGGAGATTCTACACTAGACTATGTACATTGGAATATATAAAATCTCCTTAATGCATTACTGTTCGCCATTTCTCTCTACAACGACGATTTTTCAGCGTTTTAGCGCCCACCTTCCCGATTTGGGGGTCCATCAGTTTTGGCCACCGCCACTTAATTGCGAGAATCTGCGGAGGGCTCCGCATATCGCACTAGGGCTGCTCCAGAGGCAACTCATTGAAGGAGGGTTGTAGCAGGGTTGTGTTTGAGCAGCGGGGTTGGTTAATAGAATTATCCCTTGAACACATTGTGTCGCATTTGCTCCCGTTCTTATACTGGCAATGAAACAACATTTTGCTCTGAATCATCATCCTGCGTGAACCTGGCACGCCAAAATGGCCGTTTTCCTGAGCTATCTGCAACTGACATGTTGTTTATTGACACTGTGAAGCCATTGGACAATCTTGCTTTCTGTGATTATGTATGTTTCAATCATTCCTGTAGTATGGACATGACTGACTCAAAAACTTCCCAGATTATATCCTCTCAGGAACTTAAGAATCCAGCCAAGATCTTGAACAATGATTGTACTGAGGCAATTTCTCACTGAAAAAGCCCCTAAAGCTGAACTAACAGACTGATTGATGAATTCTTCGTGTACTATCAATTGGTACTGTCTTTTGGCTGGATGTATGCATGCATTGTGCTACAGTACATGGCAATAATACTGTGCAAAAAATAATTTGCAGCACATCTCTATGACCCCGAAGTACATGGGTTTTCAACTAGGTTGCAAGGTTTTTTGTCACTTTTGATACATGTTTTATGGCAATAATACTGTGCAAAAAATAATTTGCAGTACATGTCTATGTCCCAAAGTACATGGGTTTTTAAACTAGGTTGCAAGGTTTTTGTCACTTTCAATACATGTTTGATACTTCAAAGTACTTGTTTTCCGTCCAGAGCATATGTTTTTTGAGCTCTCCAGCCTATGTTCAGATGTGTATTCAGTATGTTTTCAGTACATGTTACATATGTGCCAGGCATATTAAGCTATAGCCTAGGCTCTTCTTCAGTATATTTTTGATCATATCCAATGTTTGACTTGAGTACATGTCTCATGGTGCAACCCATGTTAAGACATATCTCAAGTTTTATCCCAGTATATGTCTACATATGCAGCCAATGTTCAGTTCAATCCTATGTTTTAACTCAGTATATATGGATGTATATAGCTAATGTTCAATTGTATCTTATGTTTTTACTCAGTACATGTTAATATATGCAACCCATGTTCACCTGCATCCTATCTCTTAATTTGACATATGTGTGTTTCCCTCATCCTAGATCTAACTTAAGTATATGTTTGAGACTTGGTGTGCATCTTTGGTGCAATCAACAGCAGACATAGAGAAATATAAACAAGGACACCTTGTAAATCTTTTGACAGATCTTCATCTACCTTGAGCAGAATGACCTCCTTGACATGGACAACATCATTGAGAGGTTGTGTCTCTGGGATAATTCTACTCAACAGCCCTGTTGAAGGGGTTGTTGGGAACTACAAGGGGTGTTCAAAAAAATAAGCGCTGACATGACCTTGGGGGGAGGGGGGGTCTGAGAAGTCCTTATGGCCGAAAATTTTTTCATACTATTGAGGCTCTGAGGGGTGTTCTAGGTCAACTCAACCACTGAAATAAGGATGTAAAAACCATTTAAAGCACTCAACATCTCAAATCTCCCTGAGAAACATGGATTTTATAGGATATGATGCAATTTAGTACCAATTTAGCACCTCCATCAAAAAATATTGTCAATGCAAGTGCACTTACACCAGGTTGAATTGAGCTTAGATGAACTACTATGTATTAAATTGCCTCTGGAAATGTTCTTCAAAGGTGCAAAGGAGAGAAAATTGTTATGTAGTACAAATTTGAAGTTGGAAATCTTCCGAAGTATGGGAAAATTTTACTATATATAGGCAGTGGAAGGGGGGGGGGCTTCAAGAATCCTTATGACCCAAAAACAAGGTCATGTTAGGACTTAGTGGGTTGAACACCCCTTGGGGAACTAACAACCCTCAAAATTCCAGCGTAATGGTGACAGTGACACTGGTGTTGCAATAGGTCACAGCAGAATTGAACTCTAAGTATAAGTGTATTGGAGTATAGCTATTGAGAACATAGAATAAGTAGCTATTAAGAATGTGAATGGTCTACTGAAAATAATATGGCCACAGGCATCTGGGACTGAGTCTGATGGACCGCGCAACACTGTGAACATGCCAAGTCATGCACCTGCTGCCCTGGCAGTGCTGTTGTCTTAGGATTATTTGAGTGATGAATTGGTGTTGCAATTCAAGGGAGTATGTTCCATGGCAATATTGAGTAGTATCTGGTACATCAGCAAAACCTGTATTTTGCATTTTAATTCCCACAGCAATACTTAAAATTCCCAGTGCTGGCCAGCGCTTGCCAGTGCTGTCAGAAATATAAAATCATACAATATCTCTTTTTTATTTCCAAATAAGGTAATTTTGTGGCCTCTGGGAGCTTCTGGGAGCCCCCTCCTGCATCGGCTGGACCATCTGAGTGCTGGGACGCTGGAGCACTGGGAACTCTGGAAAGTTCACTCAAGCACTGCCCACATCATACAGGTTTTGCTGTAAAGTTAGTGAATCTGAATGTATCTTGCAAGAAAGAAAAGTGCACCTATTACCTATACCAACCTCCATACTCTTCTTTGTCACTACCACTCCCAAGTACTTGCCAAGTGCAACTGAAAAGGTTCCAGCTTCATGAGCATGCTGATAGGTTGAAGAGGAGAATAAAGGATGGCATGGCGTGGGTCATCATAGTGGACTGTCAATGCATTGGATGCAGATGGCATACATGTCAAAGTTGCACCCTGGTCAAAATCCGGCATGACCGGCAATCATAAGATACAAATCGGTTGCTAGAAGGGTTGTTTTGGATCAACAGGGTTGTTCAGTAGAATAATCTGTGTCTCTGTATTGTGCATTAGCCCAGAATTCATGGACTAAGGCCATCAATAGAGGGTATTGGCACAGTGATCCTGGTGACTCAGTTGGAGTCTTGGAGATGTATCAGAGGACAGCTACGAGCAAGAGGATATCACACTGTTACCCCTATGGATGAGTTGATAGGTAATCCCCATGATTCAAGGTTGAGTGCTGAACAGTGTCAAGCCTCATGCACGCTTGTGCATGAATCTCGACAAGTCCTTCGGACTTGTGTTCATCTGATTACCTGAATACCCCTATTCCTGTAGTATTTAAGTAGTTACATACATATTACAAATCAGATTGGTTTCTGTTCGCAACCACCATCTCCTCAGCTACGTCTGCTGCTGAGTACGTCTTGACAAAGGTATGGGGACACTCAGACACCCTCGGTTCCTCCCCTCAAACTCGCGCAGGTTTGAGCTACACTCAAAGCTCATTCCGGCGCCACATCTGGAGCCCACCGCGAGGGGGGATCCATTTAGGGTCTCTTTGCCTCCTTTCTCGGTCGTTGTCTGCATCACCCTCTGCAGACTGCAGATCAGTCCATATCCTTCGCTATTCATACTGGCCTCACCCTCGACCACCGGGTCGAGTCCCGACATCATTCTATTCTGATTCTGTTGCAATCTGTTCATCACCGTATTCTGACACTGTTCACGACATTCGACACTTGTATTTGATAAATGGGCCGATTCCATTGTTCATCATTACAAGACCACATTGCACTTGACAGATGGCTCATTGTTTATTGTTACGACTGCTGTACTTGAAAGATTGGGGGATAACGGATCCTTTCACCAATTGTTTATCATTACGACTTTCGTATTCGACAGATGTTCCTCATTGTTTATCATTGCAACCATGTCTGTATGCCATTCCAGTCCCCTATTCCAAACCTGTGTCTGCATATGCAATCGCACCTTCCAAGATGATGTCCACCACTCACAGCTGCTCCAATACTCGCATATCCATCCCGAGTCCATGTCATTCCATCCAATGCTGCCTTCTGACAGTGTCCCGCTGCTATTGACTCTAAGCCCAGAATATCATGTTCATCCTGATCCTTTGTTCAACATTCCAGTTCTGATTCCATTACATCCCTTCATTACATTCCTTCACATAGGATCTGTTTGGTGTGAGTGTTTGCATCTCCTTTGTGCTCCGCTTCTTTCTGTCTGTTATGTTGTACATGCTTTCTTTCTAAAGTGAAGAGGGGATATCAAGCCCTCATGCACGCTTGTGCATGAATCTCAACAAGTCCTTTGGACTTGTGTTCATCCGATTACCTGAATACCCCTATTCCTGTAGTATTTAAGTAGTTACGTACATATTACAAATCAGATTGGCTTTTGTTTGTAACCACCATCTCCTCAGCTACGTCCACTGCTGAGTACCTCTCGACGATGGTATGGGGATGCTCAGACTCCCTTGGTTTCTCCCCTCAAACTCGCGCAGGTTTGAGCCGCGCTCAAAGCTCATTCTGGCGCCACAACAGCATGTGAGTCTAAATGGTGAAATCACATTACTAACCAAGTGTAGTGTTGTGGATGAGACAGACGAGTTAGTATAGTCTGTGAGAGTTGTGAGACTGTGAAGCAGTAGTATGCAGAGTGAGAGGGACTACAGGTGAACTACTACAGCTTATATACTAAATATCTGTAAAACTATACAGTACCCTAAATCTAATAATAGGTACAGTATTATTCTAGCTATAATCACATGTATGTAACTAGTGAATGACATTAATCAAATGATATCAATACATAGGAATATGATTTTAGTGATTAGTAAGCTGATGTTGAATATCATGGTACAAAGTACCTGATCATGTGCCCATGATTGTGAGCATATCTTTCAAGAATCTATTAGAGTTACGTTCCTAAATAGGAAGTAGCAGCAATAAGTCCACACAGGACTTAGTAGTAACGATCACACAGATCGATGGGGGACAACGGTATTATTACAGGGTACGGTACTAGGCTTTATATACAGTCCTAAGTACAAACAATATATCGGGCAAGTGGCTACTGTCCATACGGTAGAGTGGGTACTACGAGAGAGCAAGTGGATATGGCGAGAGACTGAGTGGAGTCTGCGAGACGATAACAGTGGAGTGCATGGGATGGTGATACAAACAAGTGGAGACTACGAGAAAGCGTTCCATGTATAGTTCAATAGAATATATTTACCTTTGATATTCCAACACTCCCCTTCAAACCTTTGCTAATCCCATGGATGCTGCGAAGTGTTTGGCTTTCATCGAAGGTAAGGCTTTGGTGAAGATGTCTGCCGTCATGTTTTTGGTAGGGCAGTATGTAAGACAAATTTTACCTTCCTTGATGACATAGCGGATGAAGTGGTATTGGATATCAATGTGTTTGGTCCTAGCGTGAAAACAATCATCCTTCGCCAATGTGATGGCGGACTGATTGTCTGACTTGATAGGTATCACATGAGTAATTGGACCAAAGATTTCCGACAAAGATTCCTAAGCCAGATTGCTTCCTTTGCCACATGGGTCAAAGCAATATACTTGGCTTCCGTGGTGGATAAAGAAATGGTATCCTGTTGTTTCGACGACCAAGATACTGCTCCGCCATTCAACATAAAAACGTACCCGGAAATAGCATGTCGATCCTCTTGGGACATACCATCCGCATCTGTATAGCCTTGGACTGTCTCCTGGTTGCTCGTACTGAGCCAAAAGTCTCGAGTGTATTTGAGATAGGCGTAGACACGGCGTACACCATTCCAATGAGTGATGCCGGGGTTTTGTGAAAAGCGAGCAAGGATGGAGACTGCATACGTGATGTCAGGTCTCGTAGCGACGGATAAGTACTGGAGGGCGCCAAGGGCCTCTCTGTAGGGTTTGTCGCGCATAAAAGCGATATCCTCGACCGTTTTGGGTGACTGGTCTTTGGTGAGGTGAATGTGGGGATCAAAGGGAATAGAGAGTGGCTTTATATCCGAAAATCCATAGCGAGAGAGTATGGCGTCAATGTATGACCGCTGGGATAGGTGAATCGTCCTATTATGGAGAGATCTTCGGATCTCGATCCCAAGTAGCCAATGGATTTCTCCGGAATCAACAACTTCGATTACTGCCCCAATATCTTTCTTCAATTTCTCCATGATGGCCAGGGTTTCGGTAACCAATGTCATGTCGTCAACATGTATGAAAATGATGGTGAAGGGATTAGTGCAATAGAAAACAGTGTGATCAAAATCAGACCGTTTAAACCCCAGTTGGGTCATGATTTCCCTAAATCGCATATACCATCGTCGACCGGCTTGTTTAAGTCCGTAAAGTGCGAGTTTAAGCCGTTAGGTTTGACCTAGTTTTACCCCTATATCAATGCCTGGAGGTGCCTTCATAAAAATGCGCTCGTTGTAGTCCAATTTCCCGTAAAGGTAAGCTGATTTCACATCCATTTGGTGAATAATCATGCTTTTTTCAGCTCCGATGCTGAGTATAGCACAGGCTGATGCAAGTTTCGCGACAGATGTGAAGGTTTTGTCTGGGAAGTAGTCAACGTCTGGGATCTGATTGAAATCCGCGTACAACAAGACGAGCTCGGTGTCCTGTAATGTGACCTCATTCATCCTTCTTGGTCTGATAGACCCATTTGGATGTGAGAATATTGGCATCTGGAGGTGGAGTAACAATTGTATATGTTCCACGCTCCTGGAGTCTGGAGATTTTGTCCTTCATGGCATCGTACCATTTGGAGCTGTCAGGTCGTCGCATAGCTTCTGCAACAGATAAAGGATCAGATTCGATTTCTGATGTTACCTGACCTAGAGATGCGGTAAGATGTCGCAACCCATCACTTCCTTCTCTCAATGACGTCCCTGATCTTCTTGGTGGGTCGTCTGACTCGTTTCCCAGATACTTTGTCTGGTGCAATTGGTTCGGCGATTTCTTCTGGAACTGGTATGACAGGCTGTTCCGACTCGGTGACCAATGTTTCTAAATTTCCCAAATTTCCATCCTCCCCTTCAACGGGTTGGATCTGCCTGTCAGAGAAAACTACGTTCCTCTCCGTTGTGACAGTGTGACGTGTTGGCCAATAGATGTAGTGACCATTCGATCCGGGTTCGAGTCCTATCCAGCATCCTTCCTGGGCCTGTGGTTCCAATTTACTGGGTTCCTTTTCTCGTTTGACATAAACAAAACTGCCGAAGATGCAAAGATTAATAATATCCGGTTTAATACCAAACCGTTTCTCGTATGGAGTGGCCATTCTAATAGCTTTCTTCGGCGTCCTGTTCCAAACATATACTGCATATTTCATCATGAAACCCCAAAGCCATTTTGGGAGTCCTGATGAGATCAAAAGACTTCGAACTGCATTCAGCAATGTTTGATGTGCGCGTTCCGCTATACCATTGTGTTCCGGGGTGTCGTGTACCGTGAGACGTCATCGTGTCCCAATGCGTTCCAGATATGCCGTGAATTTGTTACTGAGAAATTCTCCCCCTTGATCAGAGTGGAGAACTTTAACAGTTGTGCCATATTGAGTTTGGAGACCTGTTTGGAGAACCACGTACTGTGCGAATGACTTGTCCTTCGACTTCATTTGGGGTTCCTCCAACCAGTCAGTTGCTTTGTCAACTAAAGTCAGCGTGTAAGTGCAATGGTTTACTGTTCTGACTTGTGATGGTCCCCACACGTCCATGTGGAAGACGTCTCCAAAATTTCCGCATGTGGAGATGATCGCACCTGAGCGATAGGATACCTGGATGCTTTCCCAAGCATACAAGCACGGCATTCTGGTTTGTCCATTTGTTTCGGATCCAATCCGATTCCACGAACCTGGTTGTCTCGGAACATATGCTTCACGTAAGCATAGTTGAGGTGACCTAAGATGCAGTGTGCCTCGTAAAGAGATACCAATCTGCCAATCTTAGTTGAATAAGCGTGTTCCCGTGATGGGATCTGGTATAGTCCGTTAGTCTTTGGGATAACTCCCACGAGTTTCCCCTGGCAATCTCTGATTGTCATTTTACCATTTGCGGTATGGATGGTGTAACCATCATCGTCGAGTTTTCCCAGTGATACGAGTGTGTTGGGAGTGTCTGGACATAGAAGGGTGTTGGGGAGCTTTAACATTCTTATTTCTTGTTCAAATGTTGGAAGTCCCAAGATGGAGTGTGCCGGAGATGTTTGCCGTGAAGGTTTCCGCGTTAGCGGCCTGAATGACTCGTGTTGGAATCTCCCGTTGATTCCTGAGTTTGTTGGTGAGTGGCGTCATGTGGGTAGAGCATCCGGAGTCAAAAAGAATTGCTCCGTAACTGTGGGCTGCAGCGTAAGCGTTGATGTATACTTCTTCCTCCTCTTCACCATTGAGAGTAAGAGGTGGCGGACTGTCGACTTTGATGTTTTGCATTGTATCAGAATTGTATTTCTGACATCTGTGATCGCTTGGCGATGAAAGAGCTAATTCGAATTTATCAGCTATTTCGGAAAAATTGAAAACAAGATTCCCATGCTTAGCGGGAATTTCTGATTGCTGCCCATGATGACTCTGGTACTTCCTCAAGCATAGGATGAGGATGCCACTTTTCTGTTCTTTGGCCTATCTCTCCAGTTTCCATCCGATTTCTTCTTCTGCTTCTCTTTAGGAGCCTTTGTCTCCTTGGCCTCGTTGGCCTGATTGCGTTTTTCCGATGGACATTGATTTCCAAAGTGACCTTTACCTCCGCAGTTATAACAAACAGAGTCTTGACGACTCGTCGATCCTCCGCGGCCTCGGCCTCTCCCTCGGGAATTTCCCCTAAAGGAATTTCCACAACTTCGGAAACCTCCTCTTCCCCTGTTACCAGCGTAGTTTGCCGATTCCTTCTTGTGGTCATGTCGCATTTGGTGTACCATTGATTCAGCACGAATGGTGGAAATAAGCTTGGCAGGACTGAGCTTCTTGTCTGCTTTCATGGAGAAAACAGCCAATGCGTTTATGGTGGCTTTGAAGGTGTCGGGGACAGAGGACATAATGGTGTTGACGAATATATTGTCGTTAATATCGATTCCTCTTGTCGTGAGGTCGTCCCGGATGCTGATCATGTCATCCAAATGTTTATTGACCTTGGATGGGTCGGTGCATCGCATAGTGTGAAGTCATCTTTGCAAAAATGATTCAGTAAGAGCGTTTTTAGAATCATAATCAGCAAGTAAATTTTCCCACAACTGTTTCGTGTTGTTGTAGTTCCTATACCTTCGAAATATTCCATCCGATAACCTGCCAATGATAGCATTCAAAAGGTCATTGTCCTTTTCTCTATTATTCTGTGTTGCGTCTGGATCAGTTGTCACATGTGGATTCCATTCGAAATAACACTGGTAGCCGATAGATCTGGCTGCGAATTCCACTCTAGTTTTCTACGTATCCCAGTTTGATCCGTCCGACTTTAAGGTTGTAACCTTATCAAAGGCTTTTAGTGCTTTAGACATATTGTTGTCGTCGGAATCTGATTCAAATGCCCCTGATGATTCAGATCCTGAATCTGATGGAGATGAGGGTGGAGATCTTTGTGGAAGATCACTCGGTAAGGGCTGTGGAGTTTGCTGTGGAGATGGCTGTGGAGATGGATTCGGTGGAAGTGGAGGTGGTGTTTGCTGTGGCTCTTGTTTCGGTAACAAAACTGGAGCTGGTGAAGGAGTAGGTGCTGGAGTGGGATTGGATGAAGATGAGGCTGCGGCTTTCTGTTTGCCAGCTAGACGTTCGCTACGTCTTTTCTCCTGTCTTTCGTTTTCTGCGACTTTGATAAATTGTTCCTGACCAATATCAGGTAGATCAGCGTAATCCGGTAATTCTGCAGTATATTTAGTATCCTTGTGAGGTGTATCGTACCGGTTTGGGCAAGGCTGTTTAGCACAAACAAACCAATTCTGATCGCTTGGATTCCACCACCTGTTGCGGGTTTCATCTTTGTCTGCTATATGAGATTTTGAAGCGCAAGGTGCCTTTGAATTGGTGGCTGGTAATGGTAATGGTAGAGGCGCTGGTTTACTGCTGGATGCTGCGGCGGCGGCGGCTTGTCCTGATGCTGTTCTACAAGCTGCTGGTGCAGTAGGCCTAGGTTGTGACATCAACAAGAGTTATGTCCACAAATAGATGCATCAATGGTCAAGGCCGGGGCCCATAACCTATTAGAGTTAAGTTCCTAAATAGGAAGTAGCAGCAATAACTTCGGCATCACCCTGAGCGTCGTATAGACCGAAATTATCCTGCAACTCTTGTATGAGTGCGGAATAAGAAGAAGTCCAGGCGGGTATAGCGGAAAGGTCGGGATCGAGAATGTCGGGTTCGAACCATTCTTTCGCCGCACCGCCGAGATATGATAGGGTGTAGTTAATCTTCCATGCCTCCGTAAAATACGTTGGTCGGTCGATAAAAACCAAAGATAAAGAAACGAGGAACCCTTTGAGCTTCCGAGGTTCGGAACCATCGAATACGTCAGGTTCCTTTACTCTCGACTTCGAGTCCGAAGAATCACCGGAAGGTACATTCATCCTCGAAAGTACACCACCCAGTGTGTCGATCGATCCTCGGAAGGAATTTATGATATCCAAGAATTGACGAGCATTGTTTTCGTCATCATTAGGATCATTTCTGGGTCTTCGAGGAGGTCCGCCGCCTCCACCACCACCACCTCCACCTCCACCTGGTGGGTCTTCTGGATCGCCTCCTGGTGGCGGATCTGTAGAAGGTTGTGGATGGGGATCGGCGTCCTCATCGACATCTTCTTCCTCGTCATGTCGGGAAGATTCCCTTTCATCGTCTCTTCTTTCTGAGGTATGAGAACCATGCTCCTCATGAATGGAGGGTTGTGCTTCGGGTTCTGCTCCCGTTGTTTCGACGATAGGTAATGTCTGGGAGCGCTCAGAATCCCTTGGGGGAGTGACAGCGAGGCGTCGTAAATGACCAGCCGCCGCGGACAGTGGGGTCGGCGAAGTAGGGACCGCTTGCGGTTCATCTAGAGTGACGATTCGACCGCGTGTCGGAGTGCGAATCCATACTGGAGCACCGTTTACATTGACTGCTTGGGTTAGTTCATAATCGGTTTGCCCTAGCTGACCCTGAATGGGTTCTGTCGTTACTACGGTTGGTGCAATTGCTGCAGGACCGAAACCACTACCACGTCGGCGAGTATTGCCGATCGCTGAGATTGACTCCTGATAGGGTTGAAGAGATTGAGCGTTGGCGATGAAAGGATTAGGAGTAGTAGGGGAGTTAGGAGGAATGATAGGTGGATTGACCGTTGGTTGGCCTCTCCTTGGACGTCGATGCATCTAGAACAAGTACGACGTTAACGAGTATTAGTTTAAATATACTGTTAGGAGCGTGCTACGAGCAAGCGGCGGGAAAGTATTGCCGACGGATTGTCGGCGACCGATAGCGACTGCCGCTCGAGATGGTGGACTGATGGTGAAGTTATTAACAACACCCTCGCTACGTCGCGTAGTCCGATGAAGAGAATAATCGTTGTCGGCGGAAGGCCGACAAACGATAGAGACGTTGACGAAGGTAATCTTCGGAGAAGTAGTTATCCAAGTTGATATTTAAACTGAAGACTACTAAACAGAATACTCTAGCTTATATACTCAAAGAGCTATCGGGCCGAAGTAAGTAAGTATTCAGTAGAAGTATAATAAGTATCGACAGTTAATTCAGTAGAAGAACAATAAGTAATAGAAACGGATAAACAATAAGAATGAATAGAAACTTGCGAAGATTATCCGATGCTCGCTAGCGGCGATCGTTCGGCGGCGCCGACCGATCGCGGTAATGTCGGTTGTAAGTATCGGAAGTCGCATGGATATAACAACCTGTTTTTGGATCATATCAAATAATGTCATCAAGTTCAAAAGGATCTGAGTGAATCTGGTCATCATAAGTACAAAGGTGAGATACAAGGTCATCATTAAGATGGGTTGGAATGGAAGATGGTAACTTTGTTGTATTATCAAGTTTGCCTGCTTTTAGCTGTGCTCGGTAGTCATCTCGAGCATCAACACACTCATATATTAGGTTGATATTTTTCATGTAGAAGATACAATCATTGTTGAAGTTGTAATTTAAGAATGCATCGTGCCAAGTTTCTTCTGTGGCAAACCTGAGGTCCTTACGGAATAGGGTTAACACTGTAGAACAGTAAAACTCTCTATCTTCCTTGTCAGGCCTGGGTAATGAACCACCGAGGAAATTAGGAATAATTTTTTCATGATTATGTCGAAGAGAAATTACATGGGTATTTGCAAGAGGATGACCTTCAATGAAAGATAAGGAGGATGATTTTGATTTGGAAGGAACTGGGTGAGGAGGACAGTTATCATCATCACTTTGATCTTTGTTATCCTCAAGTTGTTTCTTTTTGTGTTTTGACACTCTTTGGAAGCGTTGAATCCAATCATACAAGTTATAATCCTCATGCTCAATAGGTCTATGGGTGTAGTCAAAGGATGAAGATAGCCCTACAAGCTTACCATGTTGCTTTATAAGAACTAATTTTGGTTGAGCAGTTGCAGTATCCTGTGGATAATAAACAGAACAGGCTTCTGTAACAAATGTGTGCCAATAGAATGGTACAAATACATAGCTAGTGTAATGATCAGGGTTTTTCAATAAATATACTGTACCATTTTGATTGACCGTTCAGTCATGCATCATGGGTGCCTCTGAACTGAACTAAAATCCCAGTTTGTCATGCATCATTTCCATCTCTGAACCAAAAAAATAATTTGCCATGTTTTTAGGCTTGTTTAGGCTTTTTTTGAGGCTTTTTGGCTCATTTTTGCGCATGCACAGTTGCGCGCAGTTGTACTTACAGTATCATGTACAGTATCAATAATGTCAACTGATACAGTGAGCCCCATGTGAACCTGTATCATATTGCAGGTGGGGGAACTTGGTTTGATAGGGTAAATAAGTATACCAATGGCACCGCCTAAGCTTTCTGCCATGCTGGGGCAGCCTCCAGTTGTGCAGGCCTCAAGTATATTTTTTGGGATTGTGAAGATCTCATGCAGCTTTTTGGATAGTAGGTGACACATTTGGCCACTTCTGGTTCTTGAGATTGGTGAGATCAGAAGTAATTGCCATTTCATCAAGGAATAAATTTTTTTGGAGATCAAAGGGATGTGTAAAAATGATGTACAATCCACAGCCCACAATGAACCATTGTGAATTGATACTTATTACAAGTAAACTAGTAACACATATGTACTTCTATTGGCACTTTAGAACTGGTGCTGAACTGGTGAACTGAACTCAAAATTTGATTCATCATGCATCATTGGTAGCACTGAACCAATGAACTGATGGCATCAAGGTGTCATGCTGCTCATGCATCATCCTGGATGAACAGTCGATTGAAATGGTACAGTATGATTGATAAGTGACCAAATTTCTGACTGCATGTCTTTTTCCAGGAAATTTCAAATGCGGGAGGGGGAACTTGGCGAACCAAGTTTTATCTGCCTTCACAAGTTTATCTATGTGCCAGCACGCGAGGCGATTCCTAGAAGTACTTGCGTCACCAACCGAGTCACAAATTTGTGACTCGGGACTTGGAAAAATTTCGCATTTTGCTCAGCCTGGGATTCTCAATATTTGTTCTCGTTGTTCTGGCCCTTGTCCAATGATCTCAAATATTATTTCCACTATCATTAACTGATACAAATACTCATGTACACCACTTTTCTTGAATATAAACAACATTTAAACTTCAAAATCGTGAAAATTGATAGTTCTGAACGCATTTGGGTCTACAAAACCGAAATCGTGAGTGAACAATTGCAATTCCAAGGCCGGATAATAGGCATGTAAGTCAGATTGAGATGTGTGAGCAATATCTGAGGCTAAAACGGGCTGATAGTAGCGATCCGAGGGTGATATTTGTGAAGGAGTTTCCGGGAATGGTCGATGTTGGAAGCGACTCGGAAAGGAAGAGTGAGGAGTTGGGTATGGATTTCGAGACGTGCGGGCATGCGGAGTTTCCGGATAGAAAGGTAGATTGCCATAAAACGCGTTGTAGCGAGGGTCCTTGCATGATGTAAGTACAAGTACTGGAAGGAGGGTGATTGGGTGTTACACGCGTGTTAGATATTGGATATGGGGCAGAATTGAGCTGTATTGCTTTCTGATCGATTGAATGCTGGAACCGTGAAGCCGGTCTGGAAGGGGTAGCAATGGTGTGGTTAGAACGCGTAGTGGTATGCCATACAAATCACCTCTCGCACTGTCCAGGTAGGCACTGGTTCCGATGAAGAAGTTATTGTCGCCGCCAGCTCTAGTGGCGCGAAAGCTGGTCTACGTTCCAAATGGGGCGGTGGTGAGCTGCGCTCTCGCGGCAAGATGGTTCGTCAAGGCTCAGGATGGACGATGGAATCCAACCCTGGCTCCCCTGCTATCGGCGGTGGCTACGGAAGCTACACTGGCATGCCAGTATTGTTGACATTCTCTCCAATACCTAATTCTCAGTATCTGGGTTATGATAGTGTGGCGTATGGGAAGGACAAGAATTGGTCTGAGAACGGTTTTGAGAGTGACTAGTAGGCTCTCTATTGGAAGGTCCCGCAAACAAGGGAAGAGCTGAAGCTTGAACACGGTCCTGCACTGCCGGCAATTGACAGTGGAAAGCACGTCGAGCTTGAGCTTGTGACGCGTGTTGATGATCGTGAAAAAGAACGGAAAGCTTTGCAGGACTCGAGAGTCATCTACTTCACAAGAGACGTAAAGTGAAAAAAGTTAAATATAAAGTAAACAATAAGCACAATGCAGCGGACGTACTGCATGCATTAAAGCGTAGTAGTTCAAGCTACTACTCCAATCCAATCTAAATCCTGCAATAACCAACCATTCCAAGATATCATTGCGGCAGGGATTGAGAGGAAAAAGCAGGAGAGATGTGACGGATTTCAGAGGTAAAAGGACTGAGCAGATAATGAACAAGGGTGGATCGGAGGCGGTGAATCAGAGGCGATGAGAGAACAATGGAAAAAATTAAGCGCCAACATAGTCACAGAAAACCAGCGCCCAGTCACAGCCAACTTGGCGGGGATTTCAAGACTCTGTGACATTAAGGTTAGGGTGAAACAAAAAAGGAAATCGAGAGTGCGCGAGTGCAGTACATAAAGACGAATCCTTCATTTCATTCCGGACTCGTAACTAATCTAGTGAGCCACGGCAAGTTAATTTCGCAAGCACGGGAAAAACAAGTAAACCTGACGAGTTACTTTGGTCACACTCAGAGGTAACCGCAAAGCACAGAGATGATGATATGACTTCCATTGAACCTGCGGCAGATATCTGAGATTAGTCTCATCATACTTTACATAAGTATCAGGTCGATATTGAATAGCATACATACATATTCCACTGAGATGATCTGTCTTTCCGACTCTTTCGTAGCTGATTTGTAGGTATAGTCACAATACATCACTTAAGAGTTGAATTTTAGTGATACTGAATTCCAAGTTGAGTTCTTCTTCACTTACATGTAAGGTCAAGAAGTTCAATATTGGTAGCCAAAGTAGGTTATGTCTATCACAGTACTACTTACATGCAAAGGGGGATTATGACACCATATTTCACCAAATATTCCAGCTTTAACTTGAAATTCAACTTCTTGTTTTAACTTCAACTTTAAAACAAATGTTCAACTCGAACTTTCAACTTTTTGTTCAACTTCAACTTTTAACTTTTGTTACTTTAGCTTTAACTTCAGGGTAACAACACTACTACTTGTGGTCATGCATATATCAACCATGCAATATATTGTTTAACTGGTACCCTTCTGAGAGGAGCATAACACAATCTGATTGTACCATTTTGAGTACTTCATAAGTACAAGACTGAAATCATACAAAAATTTTACGGTATTTTTGTGATCTTGGTTGATTTTGGATATTTTACAGAGGTCAAAGCTGTCAGAAATTACTATATAAGGTCATTTAACCATGCACTAAGTGGGCGCTTATAAATTTTAATGCCATTCACGAAGTGCTTGAAACAATAGAGGATTGATTTCATGGGTCCCACAGAAGTCAGACTTGTTGGGAAATAGATACATTTTATGATCTCAAAGTTGGAATGCGCTTGACTTGCACTAGAATAGTATACATAAAGTTGAAGTTAACAAGCTGAATGTATTCAATTGCCATCAAAACGAATCCGCCACAAGTCGAAATATTTGGTGAAAAATACCGTCATAGGGGATACTTAAACTATGTTCATACGTTTGATTATTCCAAGTACAAATTCAACTTACTAATGATTGTATTACAGATGCCAAATTGTGTTGACAACTGGGCTGAGCTTCCATTTCAAACCTCAGAAGAAAAATATAACAGTAAAAGCGCTGGCGAAGAAGGCTTACCGACATTGAAAAACATCATGAAATGTTTTGATCTTGAGGTGAGTTGGATTGGCTATTGCAGTCTTTTGATTTTGCTAAGTGATTCTTAGTTAGAATACTGTTACCTACATGGCGCGAACTGTGAGTTGCATTGTCAGCAGGCCAGGTTGAATGTCGCTGGACTCAGGATGGTGATTTCGGACAATGCCCTGTCCCATTGGAGCTTTTTTGAGATGAAGGTAAGCCTGAGCGTTCAACTGTTGCTCACATTGGATGCTCAATGCCATTGTACTAAATATGTCTTTCAGGGTATCCGTTGCAGGGCTCATTTAGCAAATCTTGCTGCTGATGATTGGCTCAGGCATGCCTCAGGTGAGAATAGTCAATCAGACTATGAGATAACGGAGGTAGATTAGTAACACTAGACCTTCGATACACATTCAACATTGAAGATTGTTATTTAAAATTGACCATGAATATCAGCGAGTCCTATTTGTTTATGATTATGATTTTTTTTTTGGTTTGTGGATCTGCAGGTTACCGGCCGGTCAAGGTAGAAAAAGAAATTGCGACCTGCAACCGGGGATGACCCGTGAGAAACCGGTACCGGGAACTGCGGGTTTGTTACCGGCAGGTATTCCCACGGGTTAAACCTGCCGGTACCGGGCTAGGACCCGGAGTCGTGTCCAACCTTAGTTCATAGTAGCTTTATACATTATCGGCATTGTGTATACGGCCCCAGTGTTATAGGCAGGGAATAATTACTGTATACCGTATTATCAAGGCCCTATAAACACCTGTAAGATACCGTACTTGCTACATTCATTGAGACTTTTGTTGATTCAGTGTTAGTTTCTACTAGTGTACTTAAGGTAACTCCGACTCAATAGATTCAGATGCCGTGCACTCAGGCCATTGATTTACAGCATAGTAGTATATAGTATAGTCTTACATGTAACTGTACTGTTCAGCCATCGGTATAGACCATATACGGCTGTTAGGGTATAGGATCTACAATAAGATGTCATATAGTAGCGAGATTACACTCATAATGTCTAAATCATATGTTAATTTAAGTTGCTAGTAAAATACAAGTTAGTTACATTTTGCCGAGTCTCGGCAAGTTAATCTCGCAAGCGCGGGAAAAAACAAGTTAACTTGATTGAATGGGACAAGTTAGCCCGACAAGTTACTTTGCTCACACTCTGTCCATTTCCTAGAGTTATGTAGGTAATGAAACCTCAATGCCAGCATACATATGGTACATCTGAAAAAATCGCATATTTTACCAACCCCTATTCCATTCCGAAGCATCGCCACTGTACAGTACAACCGCCCGTGACTATTGTACCATTATGGTTTGAAGTGCAGCAGATGGGATGTGTAGTGATTTGAATCCTTCAGTTCATTAGTTCAGCTGTCACCAGGTGACATGAGGGGCATGAGCTGAGTTCAATTTGGGTGGTAGCAGGCTTAGCCAGCTAAAAATGTAAAGAAATTCAGTCCATACTTATCAACAAGCCTCAGTAGAGTGATAGGGTATGCCGCCGTAAGCCTAGACGGGATGGTAAATATGGGACAGTATCCATCCCATCTGAGGTTTTTCGGGACCGTAATTTGTCATCCTGTTTTGCCTGTTACAGTCATGAATATGGGTCTCACAGTATATCAGTTTAAAACTGAGTTTTTTCCAACAATGATGTACACACCTCACATAGCGATCTCCAGATTATCACGCAAATAAGGGCTTCTTTTATACATTTTGAGGGGTTACAGCATCACTTTGCAAGTACAAAATGAGCATATAATGATAATATCTAGGCCACACTACTCTCAATAGATGTATGCACATCTCATTAGCTGGCAATACACTAAGGCAAGTCATTTTATTTAAAACTTGACCATTTGGGCATTAAGAACATGATATAACTGTATACCTGTATACTGTATAAGGCTGCTCGCCGTAGCTGTATACGGTAACAGCTATATAATTGACAGCCATAAACATTATAGGTTTTTGTGCAAGATGGTAGAGTTACGGGTAGGATCGTATACTGTACTGTAAACCCTTAAAACACTGTCTAGGAGATGATGAAGAAAAACAAATATGATGATGATGATTTAGATACATTATTTCAGTCATAACTTCTGAAAAGGTACTATAAATTTACTCATAGAGCAAAATCCATGGACCCGTAAACTGTTCACCGGTACATCCAAGACCTCCAATGGTACGGTATACAGTACCGTAAGCCCATAACCGTTGGACCCGTATGTACAGTTACGGCGAGCAGCCCTAATACTGTATATAGGATCATTACAGGAGGGACCGTACTGTTTCAGAATTTTTGGAGACAGTTATGAGTGTGTTCTTGGCAGCCGTGACCGTTTACGAGATGGTCTAGAGCAATAATATTATCGTAATAACAATCAAAATATATCAAAACTCATTTATATTTGGTCGCTAGTAAAATACAAGTTAGTTACATTTTGCCGAGTCTCGGCTGCAAGCGCGGGAAAAAACAAGTCAACTTGATTGAATTGAACAAGTTAGCGAAACAAGTTACTTTGCTCACACTCGAACAAACCAGCCCAAATAACCCAATGAACGATGTGACTTCGGACCCGAGCCTTAAAGCTTGAAACTTGGAGGGATCGGAGGTCCCACCCTCGAATCTTTATCCGCCGGCACCCCCCAAGTTTCTTCTACACCATACACCCTTCAGCGAAATCGACGCAGCCAGAGACCAACGAAAACAAAAATGGAATAAAATCATTTGGGTCAACCAAAACCAAAACCAACCCCAAAGCTCCGAATGCAAACACATGTAATGGTCATGCTGGTCAGGAAATGGGTTCACCAAGAACGATTTGCACTTGTCCATCACATTACTGCTGGTCCAAGCAAGGTCCAAGTTCAATCTGCAACTTTTCCAAAGCATGGTGTGAGCGCAACACTCCGCTTTATCTGAGTTAAATCAACAACACTTGCTAAATTTCCTCCCTCGGGCGAAACAGACCGGGTGATCTTGTGAAGCAAATGGTTTGCACCCAGCTTGCTGAATGCTGAGAACCATTCAATGGATGCAAGGTGCTTCAGCCACTTGGAAAATGGAACATCTTTGCACAAGTTGCTCATAATCACAAGAGGGAGCTATGAAAGCATTTTTCATCATTTAATGTACATCTTGGTCCAAATTGGCTGTTTCTGCTTGATGGATGTACTTTTTGCACATATTTTGTACTTTGTGTGTGTACATAAGTATGATCATTACTTCTCTTGTGTACTTGGTGTTCACTTTGTGTGATTAGTTTTGACAGATCTCTCAGTACTACTTGAGTTTACCAGTGGTTAGTCCTGCTTCTTACTACTTACAAGTGTGCTTCTGAGTACTTCTGAGTACTTCTAACTACTTAAAAGTGTACTTCTGAGTTCTTCTAAGGTTTTATTGGTCCTTTCGAAGCCGAAAGGTCTTGGGAAGGCCGTGAGAACTTTGCCAAAATCTTGCTGCAAGATCGAAGTTACATCAAGATTTTGGCAAAGTTCACACACTATTACTAATAGTAGTAACTACAATGGCTTGATTGGCTCGAGTCTAAGGCCGACTGCTCCCTTGTGGGACCCTGCAATAGAGCGGCCACTTGTCTAAGTACCATAAGCACCTGTGACATCACTGAACATTAATGAGTATCAGTCGAGCTTTTGAAAAATCTAATAAGATTCACCGGTAAGGCTCACCGGTACTCAGAAGTAGATGAATACATAACTGGGTATTAGCAGTATGCACAATCATATTCCTAGGTACATCATCAACTCCTAGTTGACACAAAGTAAGCATACAAAGTACATTTAATGATGTTCAAATAGGTTGTAGCCACACAAACCACTATGTACATTAAGTAGGTTACACTCCCATGCGCCCTCTTTTTCCGATGAAAAATACCGTCATAGGGAGCGAGAACACCAAACAAACTTACCCAACATGGAATGCGTGCAAATTTCAGCTTGTCAGCAGTTTCAATTTTATCTTATACTATATTCACATACCTTTCACAGGTTCATTGGTATCATTGCGAACCCTAACCAAAGCGGCATCAAATCTACCTGGGACTGGTCAATTGCAGCAATCTCAACTTGAAGGCTGAATGTGGATTGAGTTGACAGTCCCGCATGCAAGCGTAACCGGATCAATACGTGTGTATTTTCTGAGATGGTATACTCCAATTTTGAACCTGAAGTCAGTGTCAATGTCAAGAGCTGCAGCTTCAAGTAGAGCTCCAGATAAAGCTGGATTATGAAGCTGCACAATAAAACATGCAAGTGCTGCATTGAAGAAGGGCACGTTGTACCTCCTATCTGCTGTTGGTAAGTCAACACTTTGCACGGTGGGATGTTTGGACATATGAAGAGTGCGTTGATAAGAGAGAGCTGGAGGTATCCAGTCCACTGGTGCAATCTTCACTTTCCAATTATGCACCCAATCCAGGTAGCTCGCATGTCACATCACCTTCTCCTTGTGCTCCAGCCAGAGTCATCTGAGGATACTCATCTTTATGATTGGTTGCACAATATGCATCCCTTGCCAAATCAATGTGGAATTGCTCCATGTATTCAGGGTTGGTATTATCATAGGTTCCGATGAATTTGCATTTATTGACATAGTGATTGAGAAAGTGGAGCTTGGAAAGACAAAAATCCTTGCATACACCAAGGTCAGCAAAGATCTGCTTGTTGGCATGAAACTGCTCCAGAGCATTCTGATAGATTGTCAGGGTCTTATCAGTTTGCACTGTATACTGAGCCAGATATAAGGCATCAATGAGAGTGCGGACACTTCAAATGAGACGTGGTGTTGCAAGCACCCCAGGTAGCGGAATGTCAATGATAATGCTAAGTAGGAAACGGGAAATGTCATTATGCTCCTGTCCAGTGATACGTGAGAGAGAGCTGATGCCTTTCATGAACAGGTGGACATGATTATTTGGTGGAAGTCAACAACAGCAAGCATCAATCTCCACAGGACCAAATACATTGATGACCCACTCTTTCAAGTGTTTCAAGACTCCCTGATAGAGCTGATACAGAATATCCAACACTATGGAGCAATAAACATGGCAGATCCTGCCGAAAAGGATGGTAGATATTCTTTATGCCTGCTTCTGTGCATGCTTTATTGAATTTCATAGGCCCTTCATCATCAAGTTTCTCCAGAGCCAGTAAGATTTTCAAAAGATCTTGAATGGGATGAAGGGTGGTATCATTTCCCATATACTCTCAGAAGATCATGCATTCTGCACAGGTTCCTGTTTTGCAGAAAGCAACCAACACCTGCTTGGGATAATCAGCGCAGTATACTGCAAACAGAGAATGTCCTTGTTGCTCAACACCATCACCACCTGTAAGATGAATCCCATCCAACCCAGAAGTCACAAGTGGAGAGACAATGTAATTCATGGCAGCATAGAATAGATTTGCCAGAGTCCTTCAATGAGATGATTTATTGGTGATATGTTCAAGCTTTGAAGTTGGCAGATAGCCTATCAGAATGTACACCTGGCAAGAGGGTTTGCGCCAAATTTCTTTCGGAATATTTCCTATTGTCAAGTAGATAGGATAGGCAGACTTTCCATGAAACATAGTGACCAGAGTCTTATCTGTAGATAGGATAACTGGTATGATAGCAGCTCCGGGACGCTCACAGTCAAGAATCTCCTGAGAAAGGTCAGCATGTGACATTGACTCATTGATGAGCTGGGTTTTAATTCACCTGTCTCAACCACCACCATCCCCCTGTACGCATGTCATGGTACACTTCAGGCAACCACTATAAATGACCTAGTTAGGATAGAAAAATGATGTCTATAAACTATTCTAAGAGGTACCTTTTTGGGGCATTCTGCCCACCAAATATTTTAGTGAGGCAGCTGCCCCCCTCTGCCCAACTTTATCCAGGCAGCAGCTTACTGATCCCAAATTGATTAAAAATCACTACTCTGCCAGCCTGGCAGCTGCCTGATTTTTCACATGTCACAGGGGCAGCTGCCCACTTTAATGTTAACCTTGGGCAGCTGCCCTCTTTGATATTAATTCTGAGCAGCTGCCTACTTGAAGCTACTTCAGTGTTAGCCCTGGGCAGCTGCCCATTTTACTATGAGCATTGGGAAACTACCCACCTCACTATTAACCCTAAACAGCTGTGTAAATTTGTGCTTGATTATTCTGGCCACTGTTACATCAACCTTAACTTGCTCTAAGTAATTTTAAATGCAAAGAAAATAAATTCCTATATTACTCTACAATACCTTCATTATTCTTCACTACCCTGTAGTTTTCAGATACGGTAAGACCATCTACATCCTCCATCAGAACACCTAGCATGTACTAGTAGTAATGTGTACCGGTAAGTTATCAAAAGTATCAAGTGATCAACATTAATAAGTCATACTAGTACTAGTATCAGTACTGGCAATATATACTCATAACTTGTAGTAGTACTAATATTAGTACAATACAAGCACTAGTAACTCATAATAGTGGTAGTAGTATTAGTCTAGTACTAATGTATCATGCTACTGATTACTCATAAGATACTGGTGCTACTATTGCATTAATACTACTAAAATTTACTACTACTCAGTCTACTAGTGCTGCTATTGCACTAATACTAGTACTAATGGCCAGTATTATATCCACACCACTATCAGTACAAGTTATTCGTACATATTGCCAGTACTGATACTAGTACTAGTATGACTTATTAATGTTGATCACTTGATACTATTGATAACTTACCAGTACATATTACTGTATCGATACGACTGTAAGTCCCCGTAACTGTAACACCGGCCCCGGGAACTTAGCCATTCTGTGAATTGTAATGCATAACTCCACTCCGGGAACTTCAAATTTGGAGAAATCGTGACACTAAAGTCGAAAAATTCTCCAAAATACGCCCAAAAAAAGCATTAAAAAATTTCCGTAACACGAATTTTTGCCTTGGGAACTTCATTTTTTGAAGTTCCCACCGTAACGCATAACACCCCAGGAACATATGGTCGTATTGATACAGTACTACTAGTACATGCTGGGTGCTCTGATGAAGGATGGAGATGGTCTTACCATATCTGGGAACTACAGGGTAGTGAAGAATAATGAAGGCATTGTAGAGTAATATAGGAATTTATTTTCCTTGCATTTAAAATTACTAAGAGCAAGTTAAGGTTGATGTAACAGTGGCCACAATAATCAAGCACAAATTTACACAGCTGCTTAGTGAGGTGGGTAGCTTCCCAATGCTCATAGTAAAATGGGCCGCTGCCCAGGGCTAACATTGAAGTAGGCAGCTGCCCAGGATTAATATCAAAGAGGGCAGCTGCCCAAGGTTAACATTAAAGTGGGCAGCTGCCAGGCTGGCAGAGTAGTGATTTTTAATCAATTTGGGATTAGTGGGCTGCTGCCTGGATAAAGTTGGGCAGAGGTAGGCAGCTGCCTCACTAAAATATTGAGTGGGCAGAATGCCCCAAAAAGGTACCTCTTAGGATAGTTTATAGACATCATTTTTCTATCCTAACTAGGTCATATATAGTGGTTGCCTGAAGTGTGTGCATGATGCAACCCTGACCACCACTGCCTAACCCTAGTTTCACCTTTACTCTCTATAACCCTAACAATCCTAGCCCCCACACCCCTGACTTTGTCCTCACCTAACCTCCCTAGCCCCTAACCTGTGTGGACCAGGTTAGGGTTAGCACTAGCTAACCCTAACCCTAAAAATTCTATTACATCATGTATGGACCAGGTCAGGGTTAGCTAGTGCTAACCCTAACCCTAACTTTTCCATGACATCATGTGTGGACCAGGTCAGGGTGAGCTAGCGCTAACCCTAACCCTAACATTTCTATTTGATCCAGGTCAGGGTTACTTAGTGTTAACCCTAACCCTATAAGGCCAGGATTATTGAGGTTATAGATAGTTAGGTTAAAACTAGGGTCAGGCAGTGGAGAGTTTCTTCATGCACAAGGCTCGAAAATTTTGTCCATTTTTTCCCGCAATGCCTTTTTGGCCCTCTACAGCTATGGCTATTATTATGGCTATAGGCATATATAGTAGGGTGGACAGATCTCCCATTACTATGCATAGTATTGAGTAGGACACTTGTCCAGATACTATGCATAAGACTCACAACCACTGGTGCAGCTCAGTGCAACCTTTTGGAATCTCGGCAAACTTCTGGGGAGCATTGGACTCCTTCAGAAGATGCACCCACACCTCTGGTATAAGGTGGGTGGAGAATTGGACTTCACTGGTGTGGATGGGTGAGCATGCTCAGTTGAGCCACAGATTCCACATTTGTGGGTGTATGTGCATTTGGGTTTCAAGCAACCATTGACGCCGTTGAAACCAATGCAATAGACCTTGACTTTGGAGTTAATGTAGTTGCGACTGGCCTTATGAAGGAAGTCAGTGGATCTTGGCTTGTGTTGGTTCCAGTTGTGATTGTAGGAGAGGCATAGGTAATATTTGTTCTTGCCGGTGGATGGGTGTGAGTTCTCTTTTGAGGAAAAGTTTCCATTTCAAAAGTCCTGTTTCTGGCCCTGGTTCCTGTGACCAGAGGGTGCAGAGGCCTGGGTCTGCTTCTGGGCTTGGCATCTTGCATCCTTGTTTTTGACCTTTTGTGTCTGCCAGCTGAGGAGACACTCCTGGTAGAGAGTAGGATGGAAGAGGTCAATGCCGATGTTGGTGTTTAGGAAGGAGAACCATTGTCTGTACACCCTGTCAGTGTAGATCTTGGATCATATAAAACATGCTCTTGAGCATGTCTGCTATTGCATAAGCTTGTGAATGACCAGGAAGATTGGTGCCTTTGGGAATGTAGTGCTGATGGAAACATCTTGGCATGCCATGCATGAGGCTGTTGAAGTCATTCAGGTCAATCTGGGAAAGGGGGACCTCATTGAATGACTTCAACTTGACCTTCATGCCTCCCGCTCCATCAAATATGATAGAGTTGTCAGATTCAACCACCTTTATTGTTGAATTGGCATAGCGTGAGGCAAAGTATGCTAACAGGATGAAGGACTTCAGGCCATCGCAAAGCATGGAAGCAATGAGGTTGTTGGTTATGTTCTCTAGTTTGAAGGGCTCATTGTAAGAGTGAAGCTGCACCTGACATGGATCACCCCATCCTCCAGTCAACCTTGGCTCCTCCCTCATGTTGTCCACCTCCCTGTCTGGTTGTCCACTTCCTTGGCTCACCTGTTGACAGCACTCCTACTGGCGGTTGTGGGTCACTTGCCTGCATGGAGACTAGGAGCAACGTTCCTGCTCCTGTGAGCAGTGGGAGCGAGGAGGGTGCCGTTCAGACCTGGGAAGGGGCTGTGGAGAGGAGGAGCTTGTGGCTGTTGACCAGATTCAGGTAAGTGTCTCTCAAAAGAAGACTGGGACTGGGCTGAGCTGGGGTGGGAACCTGTAATGGGATACAGTTAGCTTATGCATGAGTTTGAGTTATGGGCAAAGAGGAAGGTGTCATCTTGTGTAGATTGATGGAGGAAGCAAAGGTGCATGAGTCTCACCTTGTTGTTGTCCATTCACAGCAAGTGTGCCAACACACCCACACTCCAATACTTAGGAGACGGAACCCTGGCCACCATATTCTGCCATGAAGGTGTTCAGGGTCAGAATTCCACCCCAGCTACAAGCACTAAGTGGAGGAGCTGTAGGAGCCTGAGAGGATAAGGATATGGGCGATTCTGACTTGGCTCCAATACTGTTCCATGGGGAAGGCCATGAGGGAAGGGTGGGAGCTTGAACATCATTGAAAGGAATTTGCACTGGAGGAGCTGAAGTGGCAGTTCTTCCATTTCCAAGGCATTGGGCCCAGTGGGGAAGAGGGTCAATGTGTTGATTCAGAAGATGCCTGAGAGACCCAGATGGATGCTGTTGCTGCTGCTGTTGCTGTTGCTGTGGGGTCAAAGCTTGTTCCTCCCCAGGTGGAGCTTGAGAAGACAAAGCGGCTGCATTCTGTTGGTTGTCCAGTGCACAACTGTCATCTGGCTGGCCTGCTGCTGCATCAGCAGCTTTTGCTTGCAGTCTAGTATTAACCATGTTGGGATCGTATCAGGGAAATGCTGAAGGTGATTATCTTGGTAGGAAAAGAGTGATTTTGCTGGGTGAAGGATAAAGTGAATGGAAAGATGAAAAGATTGTTTTGAGGGTGAGTCAGAGTGGATGAAAATGAATTCTTCAAAACAAAAGGTGAGATGATGAGGGTACAAAAGAGAGATTGGGGAAATCTCACGTGTGATCGCGCCAACATGACAAAAACACAGCCTCCTGTTCCCACAGGTCACGCATAGGCCTGAATGTTCTTGAGTACTTAAAGCGCTTATCTCCAGCCTGCATGACAAGTCATGTTCTGGGCATTTTCATCTGTTGATTGATTCCAAACACTAATGGCCACGAAATGACATCATGGCCATCAAATTTCAAGTGCCTTTCATGTGAGTCTCACAATGAATAGGAAGCACCTGGTTTCCAGGTGCCCCACAGAATGCCCCCGGTGAATGCTTAAGAAATGTACTTCCTTACTTCATAATACTTAAGAGCCTTTTAAGTAAATAATTTGGTTTATTTTAGCATATATTCAGCCCCATACTTAAGTTATAATCTCACATTACAAACTATAAATTTATTCCCAAGGAAATGCTTGAAAAATACTTGGAAAAGACTTAAGGAATATAAAGAATACTGAACACTTCTTAAGAAATGTAAGCACTTAAGAAGCAGGTAAGTAAGCAGATTTTCTGAGGTGTTGAGGAGAAGGAAGCTTAAGTAATGTAAAGTGAAAGGTGGGATAATTGTGATCTTTGGAGGGTGAAACTGTGGCCTTTTATATGCTAAGTCAGTTGCCATTCCCAGGCCACTAACATGACACAAGCTCAACTTTCCATTTTGGGCAGACAACAATCCATTATGACAGTTTGGCCTGTTTATGGGCACCAACTTGGCCATTGTTTCCTATTTGGGAAGATAATGAAAATTTTCTCTTGTTGAACTTGGAATATCATGTGACCTCCCATAAGGGTCCATCTCAGCATTTTTACCATCTCATTCTATACACCTCAAATCCACTTGGCTTTTACAGTATAAGAATACTTTTATAATAAGTATTTTCTTTACAGCATGTTTCCAAAGTAAGTTTCTCAAGAATCTCTTTGAAATTTCTTTGTGCTCCTTAAGTGTGTTCTAAGTAGTTTGCTGAGTATTTTTCCTTTCTTATTTATGAACATTACTTAGTACTTGCGTAATGTGAAATACCATTCTCTCTTACTTTATCCTTAGTCCTTAAGTATTACTTCATTAAACAGCTACTTTCTTGCCCTGGTAGTTGGCACTGGGAAGTGAGCCATGAGTTAAAAACTGCAGAAGAGATCTGTGCCAAATACTTGACCAGGGACTTTGAAATTTTGATAATTGATTCATAGTTCAACAGCCAGCATAGCTGGTTACCAAAAAAAGTCAGTACTATGTCTGGAAAAGTGATAAAATATATCTAATAAGGAGTGTTCATTCCTTTGTGAATGAAAACTCATTATACTTGCTATGATGTAAAGTGATTGAATTTTTTTCGGTGGCAACATGTATGGGAAAATTCTAACACTTTACATCATAGCGAGTAGGTAAGTATCAGGAATGTGTATAAAATGCATATGTGAGGCGAAAATGGCTCAAAAATTAGAGTGATTTTCAGTTTCCAAATAAACCTAGTTCAGACCTCTATGTTATGCATTACGAAAACCCCTACAGTCAGGACTGTGCATGATGCATTACTGAACATAAATTCAAACTATTAGGCAAAGAGCTGGCACAGTTGTTACAACATCAGATGAGGAGGAAATCCCATGGTAGAACAAGTGGGGGCTCAAAAGATCAATTGTCTGGATGTAGCTACAGCGTATAAGTAAGGGTATCGATTTGGAGCTATTGCGGAAGTATATATAGGGTATACATGGACTCGGAGCAACCAGAAAATCACATAACCGGTAATTTCCAACAGAAACTATACACTAGCATAGACACGTCTTCCAGGTGAGGTGTTTCCCATTTGAACCAGGATAACAAGAGCCACTGGATTGATGGCCTATGAAAAAAATTAAAGAATCTTGATTGGTGTTTAACTTGCAATACTGAATGAAGCCAAACTTACAGCACTGAGTGTATAAAAAACTGCAAAAAACACTCTAACATTATCAATAGGTGAAAACTCTGTTGCACTAGTATCCAGTACTTGAATTATTGCACTGGATATCTTTGATACAATCAGACATATCTTTCATGCATGATGATTGCAAAAATCACCGACCTGGATCACACCAAGAATTGCACCAGACTCAACAAATAGTAGAAGAATCGCTTCCACTTGTGTTGTGTTGTTACATGATATTGGTCGGATTAATTGATGATGCTTCCTGAGAATCATGTATTGAGTGAGTAGAAAGTGCTTAGGTTAGTGAAGTGAACTGCCCAGACCATGCCCGATAAGCTATCAGGAATGTTGCGACCACATTAACCATCAAATTTAGCAAAATGCTGAGCCAATCCAAGGTTACGGTAGTAATGGCTGGATTAAAAGATAGTCTAGTGTCAACAATGACATCAGCAATGTTGACACCTACATAGTCTCCAATGTCAGTATATATTCGAAAAACAAAATACTGCAAAAGAGATTACCTATATCCAGCAGTAGAATAAGTAGTAGTGCCCATTTCACAAGCCTATTTCTCCCGCGGATTGCCCAAGCTCTCCAAATAATGGCCATATCGGCCATCAACCACTATGTGCAGGATAGAGTATCAATTTTCAGGGTTAAAAGAATCACAAAATCTAAAAATTCACCAAAAGAGTGCCAGCCCACATCTGTAAAATGTCAGACATAAGTGATTTAGAATCTGCAGTAATTCGTTGTGCCATAATCCCTCCTGAAAGTGAAACCACCAGCCCAAAATTCACAAGTAACAAGTTAAGTGTGATATTTTGGCTGCTGTAAAGGATCACCAGGCCAAGTCCTGCTGTAAGGAATGCAATAAAAGATTTTCGTGCTCGCCCATTACTTTTCCTTCGTCTGCAAGGTAGTCATCAATACGCTAGTGCAGAAAGATCAAATTACAATTGACGTGCTCACAGAAGAATATGTACGCTGATGATAAAAGCCAATATGTAAATACCTATAGATTATAAAATCCCAAGTAAGTAATCGAAGTAACTACATGCAGGATGCCTACCAGTTAGTGCACACATAAATATTAGTGATGAAATATTGTCCAAAAATTCTGCCCCAGCAAATGCAATTTCCTGGGTCTCTTCCGGTGTCATGATAGAAATGGTAGAAAGGATGACCAGTGATGACTCTGAAGAATAAATATGTACAATCGGCTCAACCTATATGACTGCTTCATTGCGGTGCATCTCTATGGCTAGGCATCATCATCTCAGCCCTTTCGTTTATGGCTCTTCAATCTGATACTTGCTCAGTGATTGATATATATACAGTGCCACCGCCTGTGCAAGATGTAATGTTGGATGATTGTATTCAACTTACGCCAACTGATAGAACCAGAGCAGTAACTATTAGAACATGGATTATCCCTGAACTAATGGGGAGCTTCAGGTGCTGTAAGCGGGCAAAGAAATTCGGCTACGGAGGTCTCATAACGGAAGACAGTGCATTGTTTATCCTTCGCAACTTTATTCTGGCTTCTTCACCCCGGATTCCTGATTCCTAACTGCCATACGATGTATATTATGGTAGATGTTGGGCAGGCGGTACATGATCATTGCTATGGCGGCTGTAGATCAAATTCCGTACCTCGTAATTCATATTTCAGGGGAATAATCATGATTTATTTGGCTGGAGATTCAAGAGTAACAAGAGATGCTTGAACATCAGCAAAACATGTATTATACGGCCAGTTTGTAATAGAACTGCCCAGAGCTTCCAGCGTCCCAGCGTCCCAGGACCCGAATGGGACAGCATTCGCTGGAAGGCACTGTCCAACACTGTCCAGCACTGGAGTTATTCTGGACCCGTGCTGTTATCTATATACAGGCATCAACAATATGAGTGGTTATCATAAAAACTGAACACTTATTCAAGGGTCTGAGTAGTAGTTTGTACACTAGTGTCATTAATTGAAGATGTATTATACTTATAATGGAACGTATAATTTAATTTTACCAGCAATTCCAGGAAAATCCTAGCATTTCCCAGTGTTAAAACGCCTTAGTGTCTAGTAAGCAGAATACTTCAATGATCATGAATGATTGTTATAAACTAAGTCCTGTGCAAAAATGAACAAAGTTGACTGAAGTCTGGGGTCGGTCTCGTCTCGTCTCAACTGTCCGCAGTAATTCAGTGATCTACAATCTTCGGGATATATCATGATTCTGTTCATCAGACCTTTGATGTTTAAGTTGTCTTGGGGAGCAGGATCCACCCGATTGCGCATCTCATGTAACCTGCTTGTTACAAGGACTTCATCCGAGGAAAATGCAGTAAGTATACAATTAGGAAACCAAAGGCGCAGCTGTAAATCATTTAAAAGGATTCTCGACTCTGGATCTAAAACTCATCTTCGTCCTATATCTCTCTCTCTTGTATTGGCTGGTATGTACTCTACGTACTCTACGGCTCTCAATGCAATTTTTGAGCTGATGCATTATTTCTACACCCTCAGTGCCATTCTATCCCAAGCTGCACAATAGTTCTTACATTTTCCACTCATAATCAATCTGAATATGCGTTTCTACATCACAATAGTGGCCTTGCTTTGCACCGTTATTGCCTTTCCAATTGCAAGGGTGTAAGTCCAAAATCCTGCTTTCGTCATTGTTTCCTTAAATGGCTTATTCCGAGTTTGGGCTCTCTTGCAGTGATCCCGATCGGTTGGATATAGAAGTGGTTGCAGAAAACGCAAGTCGGAGGAGTGACAGTATTTGTGATGCCCAAGTGGCTTGTATAGAATCGACAGGCGGTAGGCTGTTAGGACCCGATCCCCAAAATCATGGACATTAATTGTAGTAGTGAATTAACGGAGCTCCAACAAGGGGTACGCTTTGGGCAAACACAGGCTATGAGATTTTGTATGTAGCAATAGATATTCTATGTGTGTATTGCTCAGCAATGGTGCAGGTAGCCAATGATCAGAATATATCGGTAAAACGTACATCGCTGTTTTCGGACCTTTTTGATCCTTTTTCTGATCGGGACTTTTTCCGAACTTATTTTCAGGCTCTTTTTTCAAAGTTGTCCTTTTTCTTTTGATCTTTTTTTCAGTTATACTTTTTAGAACCTTCCTCAAACTTTTAATGAACTTTTTTCTGACTTGCCAATGTTTGTCGATGTTGGAATTTACAGAAAATCTATTTTAGCCCACATTATAACATACTTATGAATTTATGATATCACAGGAGATATTTGCACATATACTCACAGTAGCCACTTGTTATTTCTCATAGTATCCTCTTTCCCAATATGTTTACTATGACATAGTCATTCTTACAGGTATAAATACAGTATGTAGTTACTCATGTACCTTACCCATTTGCCTCAGGGCCCAGTTGAGGCAAAACAGCTATACAATCATTATAACTCCATTTCTTACTTATAACAGTCGATGTATTTAAATTATACTGACTTTAAACTAATACCAGCTACTAAGACATGAATGACCTTTATTGCGTGAACTGTGATTGCATTGCGTTGCACCTCGTTTGATGTCAATTGAGTAAGGTTGGATAAATAAAAAAACTCCAACGGCCAGCCAATGCAAAAAAAACTGTCCGGTACACATTAAAGTAGAGTTGAGAGCAGGCTGATAAGCGCGCCAATTCTGAAATTCTTCCCAAGTCAATCACGCCGAAAGTGCAGAAAAATCCGCTCAAATGAAATACTAATTGATTTGCCAGCTTTCGTGTAAAAAATCACTTATGAGTGAAATTTTGAGCAAAAATGACCATTCAGTCAGGCTATCTATCTTAATGAAAATACACTTATCATTTGAGCATTCAGTTAAAACTGAAAAAAAGACTGAAATATCAGCTACACTAGCAGCCAGACCTGATGGCACCCCAGCAGCCTACTGAAGGACCAGATCTTATTTGGCTGTGATTCAATACCTGACTTAGGGGGCCCATCTGTTTTTGCTGCTAGTGTAGCACACATTTCAGTCATTTTTTCAGTTTTAACTGAATACACAACTGATAAGTTTATTTTCATTAAGATAGATAGCTCAACTGAATGATTATTTTTTGCTCAAAGTTTCACTCATAAGTAATTTTTTACATGAAAATTAGCAAATTGATTAATATTTCATTCGAGCGGATTTTTTTGCACTTTTGGTGTGAATTGGAACTCTGAAACTGTATAGTCACATGTGCAGTTGATCAGCACTTGGCGGTGGTTTTCTTTTCCTTGTCTTTCACTTTCAATCTTCAGGCTCTTATTCTATTCCGCTAAATGCAAGCCCTAACACTTTGGCCGTTGTCTCAGTAGTGAGCCATTTTTACATCTCTTCTTTCTGCGCTGACTGAAACAGCACCAATTTTTCAGAGTGTCTTGCGTTTTCTTTGCAGGTTTTGTCATTCAGTGCATTGAACTCAGGCTGGCCCGCCCCAAGAATTCAGGTTCCACAATGCATTGCCCTCGCTTTGTAGTCTTTTTTCTCAATTCCGGGGATTTGTGTGAGGCCTCGGGACATACTTTTGAGGTTGCGGTGCGTAAATTGTGCGGTTGTTATACCAATTGTCTGCTCACATGCATCCTTTGCTGTAGCTTGCTTTTAAAGGAGACCTCGGACGATTTTTTTACTTCCTGGGAAGGTGCGACATTACTTTTTTCCCCCCAACTTCCGCAACCATTCTTTATTGCCGCGATGATGCAATATATGCCTTTTATTCTTTCTAATCTCATTATCTCTGACTTCAAGGATACTTAAATATTCTTACAACTGTCACGACTACTCATATATTTCTGTATAATCATTGTTTTATTGTTTTATTGTACTCCCACTGTAGTAGCATCACAATAAAATTGCTTTGCATCTTTTCTATGTCTGTTACGTCCACGATTCTGCTATCATTAAGGAAAGTTGTGTCCTTTAAGGTAGCTTTATATGAACTTATTGCTAACCTTTCTGAAATCTTTTTCCGTGCTTTTACAAGACTCGCCGAACTTAAAAAAGGATGTGGACCTAGGTTTCAAAAGTTGGATCCGGATCAGAAAAAGTTGCAAAAAAAGTCCCGAAAAGGCCAATATATGTTTTACTGATGTAAGGTAGGGGACAGGCAAACTCTGCCAACCCCACGTGTCAATTTGTGACGCTACGTATTTAGTAATTTTTAAGCGCTGATCGTCAAACTCCTCCGTTTTAGCACAACTAAAGCATCCCTCGCTTATCCCCATTACCATCGATTTCTATGTACTGCAGGAGCCTGTGGCTTTTTTCCGGAAATTTTATAATGAAATTTGAATGACTAGATGCAAAAATACTGCTGTATAGAATGCTGTGAGGAGCGCTTACCTCTTTTTATTCACCGATAACTTTGCAATGCTGAAATGGAAGCTATTTTAAGAAATAATTATCTTATGAAAGCATTAAACATGATGGGATATGGTAGTTTCACTGTTTTACAGTACACCTATACACCCTTACTTAGGTGTACCATTGTAACATTGCATTACTGAGTACACATTGTTATCATCCTGAAGATTGATATGTAGAGCATCTACCCTCAGCTGTATATAGTCATAGTGTACACATCCGGACTACTCAATAACATATAGTGTTAGATTCTGCAGTATTTCTGCATCTAGTCACTCAAATTTCATCATAAAATTCCCGGAAAAAACTACAGGCTCCTGTAGCACATGCAAATCAATGTTAATTGAGGATAAGCAAGGGATGCTTTAATTGTGCTAAAACGAAGGAGTTTGACGATCAGCGCTTAAAAATTACTAAATACAGAGCATCACAAATTGGCATGTGGGGTTGGCAGAGTTTGCCTGTCCCCTACCTTAGTTGAAAATGATCATAGAAGTATCATGCAGCGGTCATTATGCATAACAACAGTAAACACATGGAATGGCAAGTGTGGCAGATGTGTGGGGGCTGGTCAGTATATTGGTCAGTATTGTCAGTATAAAGAGCTGATCATTGTAAGAGATAATGATCAAGCAGAGTTTTGGAGTTGGTCATTGTCAGAGACAGTGATGAAGCAGTAATCTTGGTGCTGGTAATCATCAGAAACAATGATCCAGCAGTTAGTTTTGGAGTGAGGCCAAAGACTTCAAGGTTTGTTGAATGTTCAAGCTTATCAGGAAAAATGTATTAGAGTTACTTTCCTAAATAGGAAGTAGCAGTAGTAAGTCCACACAGGACTTAGTATACAGTCCTATGTATGTACAATATATCAGGCAAGTGGCTACTGCATGAATGTCTGTGACTACTGTGCATACAGTAAAGTGGGTACTATGAGAGAGTAGGTGGATAGAGTGTGAGCAAAGGAACTTATTTTGCTACCTTATTTACCTTATTTCAATATATTCAAGGTAACTTATTTTTCCCACGCTTAGACAAATTACCTTGGCGAAATGTAATTACCTTATGATTGCGTGGCAACCTTATTACGACATTTACATTCTTCCTTCGATGTACCATACATACCGCATACACCTCAAGCAATTACTGTATAGGGCTTGCCACAGTCCCGTAAATGGTCACGACCGTCAAAAACACGGTTGTAACCGTCTCCGAATATCCTGAGACCAACCTGAGACGGTACGGTAGCTCCCGTAACCGTCCTGTATACGGTTTCTCGCACCCTTGATGACCGACAAGGTCAACATTTTAATACAATAAATTACCTAGGTGAATTTACAGCTGACGGAATGTGCCTACATCTATTTTAGATCTATTGAAAGTACTATAGAGGCCTGTAAATGGCCATTACAAGATCATTTTGTACTTACAAAGTAACACCGGAACTTTTCACACGCCCCTAGAGGATACAAATAGCAAAGACTGAGTCTCTCTGTACGGTGGAAGCCATTTTGTGAAACATTTCGGTTCAGTGAAGCTCATAGTGTAAGGTGCGCAGATGATTTTTGTACAAACACTCCGTTACACACATAAATCTTCTAATACCCGTATTTACAACTGTAACGGACAAAACGGGTCAGTAAATTATGGACCCTGAAAATCCCAGATTGTACATTCACAGGTACTGTTACAACCATCCCGTCTACAGTGTAGTACAGTTATGGTGCCCTACAATTGTTACTGTAAGATAATGAGCACACTGTTGGTACTTCCTAAGCATTAGGTAGCCCCCAAGACTCTTGTTCAATCACTCAGTGCCTCTCACTGATATATGTGATGTAAGCTCTATACTGGCCATTGTAAATGCACAATGAAACATTGGTACCTTGTGAGATATCACCAGTGAGTGCTCTACTAGTATGTATCAGAGTGATAGGATACTGATCGCTTATTGCTGATGTCTGGTTTGGTAAATTTGTACCTTATTGCTGCATTATGGCTGTTAGGCCATTAGTGTTGTGGTTAGCTGTAATTTGAGCATGCTACTGCATGCAAACCATTGACCACTCTGAAAATTTGCTTACACAGTAGCCAGAAATTTTAACCTAGGTCCTACAGTATCCAAGCTAAGTAGGAGGTTACATGAGCTGCCTAAAACCAAGTGCCATTGTCTCCAAGTGTTGCTTCCCAATCATAGCGGCCTAACAGTCACAGTCTACTTAATTGAGTTCACCTGTTCTTAATACTTTTCAATGCAATACTAGGAATGGGCAAGGGAGTTTGTATACAACTAGTTATCATTATGCGCTCTATTTCTGCACTTATGATGTCTCCAATTGCACTAGGCGATATTGAATACACCTAATAAAAAAATACAAAAGTGTGTCACTATATGCACAGAAATCTTGAATTATATAGTGGGCATACTGTACTGCAGCATGTTTGAAAAAAGCTACAATTATGAGAGTAGCATGTAAGTATCACTCACTACTCTAAGTGCTCACCATGCCATGGTCACTGTGGATTTTGGAATTATCATGAAATAAACTTTTCAACATTGGTATGTACATTGAGAGCCATATGTAGGCCTTCAAGACATTGAATTAAGGCCAAGAGCATTGAAATAACGATTGTAGACACCATAAGTTCGTCATAAGTTAGCATAAGGTAGTTTGTCGGAAATTCAAACTCCGCTACCTTATGGTACTTTGCCGAGATTTGCCGTTAAAAATACATTTACAATGTCATTAAAAATGCAAATTTCACAGCTCGAAGGGTCGAAACAGATATGCAATATACACTATAGCTCTTATGCATTGTTCCAGCCAGTTAAACAAGCATATATGCATGTGCCACCTTAGTGTCGTGGGTTTAACTATCATGATATTGAGCAGTATTGAGCAGTATTGAGCTTGTGAATCAGCGTCAGAATCCGAGATGGATGTATTAGTACTTACCCCAAACTAAATAGAATCTGAAATCTCTTGGAAATCACTGCCATTCTTGGTTGTTTTGTGGAAATAATTATAAATACCATAGATTGTGGTCACAAGATGACTAGCTAGTTTCCCTTTATCTTATTAGTGCTGTAATGTCCTTTATACAACATTTCTGAGCTCTTTGGAGTATAAAAAATAAGATAAGGTAGAATAAGGTAATAAGGTAGAATAAGGTAGATAAGGTAACTTGGTTGACCAAGTTAACTTAAGGAACTTAAAGGTACTTTAAGTTAACTTGGTAAGGATAAGGTAAGGATAAGGTAGCGGAGTTTAAAAATCTAAAGTAAATTGGTAGCCACCCCTGTTGATGGATTCGCGCTGCCATGCACATCTCCGAAAGATGTCCAGCAAGCCAGATATGCTCTTCAATATTCATAGAAGAGATTCTCACTCCGAATCCTTGCGAGACCACTCAGATCTCATGTATGAGGTGTGTGGCACGCGCTGAGAGGTGCTAGTGACAAGGCCGCAGTGGTGCCGGTGTAACGGTCACCTTTACTCCATAATTTTTGGGTTTATTGAAGGGGTTGTTGTGGGTAAGGGGGTCGCCCAGTAGAACTATCCACTCACCGTACCGAATACATTAATGACTGCATAAAGTAATAAAACTATATATCAAAGGTCGAAATTAGTTTTACTGGCAAGACTGTATACTATGTATGTAAACTGTAAAACAGTGTTCTAAGCATCCAAAGGATACTCAAATGTGTGCTGAATAAGTTCATTTCATGCTACATTTTGCAATCCATAAAAGGTATGTTATTTCCCCCGAGCTTAGAAATTGAGTACCTTGACCACATGAAAGTATCATAGACAAATATAAGATGTGACAGCATTTACAGCTTTCGTCATCATTGTATCTGACATTATGGTTACAGGAAGTTGTGGTCATAGTATTTCCATAAAACTAAACATTTATAACATACAGTATACCAGATTGTTGAAACAGGCAAAAACAATGAATAAATTTTAGTTGTTCTCTACATGGAAATGGGAAGAAAGAGTACATGCATTCATGGGCCTTCATGTGCCAGGAAAAATGGTCTGGGCCCGGGGCTGACTTTGGGCTGACCCAAAATGACCTAAAGAGACTTAAGGGTACCTAAGGGTACCTAAGGGTACCTAGGTTGCCTAGGATTTAGGGATAAACCTTGGCAATTTGAGGCAACCTGAGTAAACCTGAGTTAACCTGAGGTAGCTGAAGGTAGCCTGGGGTAGCCTGGAAGACCCAAGGTGACCAGGGTAACCAGAGTAACCAGGGTAGCCTAGGTTATTGCAGGTTTAACCCATTTTTGCTGATGTGCAATACAGTTTCTGTACATATGGATAAGGGGAAGATAAGGGTAATTTCATGACAAAGGTACAATAAAGGTTCCAAGCTTGATACTTCAAAACAGCAGATCCAACAAATGTAAAACTTCTCTGAGAGCACAGAACACTTTGCCGTTTGACTTGCAAGTGCAGAAAATATTTGCCAACAACCAAAATTTTGACTCAAATATTGCGCATAGTATGTATACCAATGCTTTAACATCTAAATAGCATGTACATATTGTACACTGAGTCTGCAGTCCTTCATGGGACCTTGAACACTCTAGTCATTGTGTGGCCTTGTACAAATGTTTTGAAATTTAGGAAGCATCATGAAATAACACCTCCACTATGTCAATGAACACTTTTTAAAGTCATATAGAAGTCTTAAAGTCATTAAACGGAGTTTAGAGTGTTGAGATAATGATTAAAGAGGTGATAAGTTTGCAATGAACTACGCAATAAGCTGCCTTGGAATTTCAAAGGCCGCTACCTTATTTAAAACTCGGCTACCTTATTTGAACTTAAATGCAATCAAAAGTTTGAAATACATTAAATATGCACTTGGAATGGAAAAAACATATCTGATGCTGTGTGTAATGGGCTCTAGGCCATCTTCCAGTACATTTACTATTGCCGCTAATACCAATTGCTGGCTAATTGCACATTGTTGTCAAGACCAAATCCGTGACTTATGTATATTTCCAGGTTTATTGCTGTGCCAATAAAGCCTCATATGACTGAAATTAAACATCTCCAGTCCATTCTAGTATTTTACAGAAGGCCACAGACTGACAAAGATGTAAAAATGAAGAACTGAAAGTTCTATCTGCTCACTGGCAGCAGTGAGCTGCCTCGAATCATGCCCCATATTCTTGAACAGAGTCTAAGACTATCTGTAGCACATTAATAGCCTCTAATGGTCATCTACAATGTTATTTATGGCTTAAGGTAGAATAAGGTAGAATAAGGTAATAAGGTAAAATAAGTTAACTTGGTAAGACTAAGGTAGCAATAAGGTAGCGGAGTTTGAAAATCCAAGGTGATTTTGTAGCCACCATCAACAGGATCATGTTGACCACGAGAACGAGTTAATAACTCATTCAGTGAGCCATGATGTGGAAACGCAGAATGAAGAGGGGTTGAGATCTAGCCACCTGTGCTTCATCCAGCCACTACACATATCTTGGGATCCTTCAGCATCCTCTGAGTGGCAATACCCATTCAATAACAGGTGGCAGCAGTGACTAAGTACTGTCGATGCAACTGATTCAGGTGAAGAACCAGCCTCATTTGCATCTTCACACCACCAATAATTATGCTTCAGCTTGACTGAAGCATAGTTTGAAGTAAATTATTTCAATAGCTATGTGAAATATACTTTTTCAGAAAAATATGGAAAATAATTATTTCAATAGAGTGATGAATGAATAAGGTTCTTAACTTCTGAATTTTTGAATTTACACTTACTTGTGAAGGGAGAATTTTTCAATTAGACTATGAAAACAGTAGTTTCAATGTGGACTTAAAATTTCTTCTTTCACAATAAGAGTGCAAGTAATTGTTTTAAAGAACACTTCAATTTTCCGCTGAAAGACTGCCTTTTGCTGTGCGGTTTGGCAGCGGCCGGGTCCGGTCCGAAAATTGAAGTATTGTCCTTCGGAAACCAGCTGAAAGGGTTCTTCGAAGCAATTTCTTTCACTCTTATTCACTCTTATTATGAAATAAAAGCATTCAGTCTCCCTTGAAATTATTGTTTCAGAGTTCAGTTGAAATCACTTCTTTTGGAAATCAGTGTAAATTCCAAAATTCAGAAGGTAGGAGTTTTATTTATTCATCAGTCTACCGAAATCATTATCTTCCATATTTGTCTGGAAAAGTACATTTCGCATAGGTATTGAAATAATTTACTTCACACTATGCTTCAGCCAAGCTGAAGCATAATCATTGGTGGTGTGCTTCATCAGATTGTTGAGCATACATCTGGGCTGTGAGTGTTTCCGAATGCATTGGAAACAACTAGGCCATTTCAATAGAAAAATAAAGTCAAGCTGGTCCAAACAGACAAAGCTGAGAGTCCTACTGTAACGTCCCTTATTGCTTATTCTCACATTGTTATGTTATGTTATGTCACCGCTATATAAACCATGATATGTCACTTATTTACCTTAGCTTAACCTTTATCCATACCAAATACTCTGACAATATCAGTCCAGTTGTGTTCATTGGATAATTCTACTCAACAACCCTGTTGAAGGGACAACCCTCGAAATTCCGGCGTAACGGTGACAGTGACACCGGTGTTGCAACAGGTGGCAGCAAAAAAAACTTTAAGTCTAAGTGTACACCACCAAAATGCCTTGACCATGATCAAAGCTTGAGATTTGATGTTGATTGATGTTGTAGTTGAGGTTGTAGAATGCACTGACAAAACATTTTATAAACCTAAAGTTATAACATTGTCATAGGTATTGTATAAATAGTGAATACAATGATTTGAAAACATCAAATCAGATCTTAGCACAACGTTTAAGTACTTATAAAATTCCCTTGAGGTGTTCTTTAAGATAGTGTTAAAGAAGTACATAGCATACATTCCTGTAGGCAATCTACACCATTTATTTTTAGCAAAACTTGTAAGCAACAGGATCGCGCACACCTGCGGCGAACTTGCGGACAACTTGCGGACAATGTCTGAGTGTGGGAGATAAAGTCCAAAAATATACAAATGCTCTACTGGCTTCCCGGCTCTTCAATCATGTGATGAAATGTTCATATAAAAGGCACGCAGACACGACTTGGTGTTATTCTTCTCTTTCTTCCTTTCCCCACAACCACTGCGCCCGCTAATCTTCAAGTCTTCAACCGCCATCGGAGTCCACCCTCAAAATTCAATGCACAATGCTTCAACAATCACTGACACTCAAAGCCCAACACTCACCTCATCAATACCCAGATCCTGTCTGCAAGCTCGCAGTTGTGCATCGCTTCTTATCTACAAGAAGCAGTTCCGGTTTGCATTTCAGTGCATTTGCTTCCATCCCCGCTCTCACTTGTCTCTGCCGTATCCTCACTAATTCTCGTGGCTCATTCATCATTTACTCTTTTTCTTTTGTATCTGTATCTTCTGACCTTTATTTCTTCTGTATTCTTGAAGTAACTGCCTCGCTCTTATGTATTAGTGTATCATGTATCTAGAGTGCTCAATAACAATTGTTTGCCTGTGTCCTCATTTTCTGTGCTTGGTGAATACAAGGCTAATTAATATTGACCATATCTGAGATACCTCAACTGAAAGGTAGCATTATTGCTAGCTCAACTACTCAGGAACGAACAGTTTGATGGATGTGCTATAGCTATGTATGACAACGTAGCCCCATCCTCAATTGGAGGTTGAGTAAACATTGCATGGGAACATTGCGGAAAGGTTGACCTCAAATAACGTTACTTGAATCCGTTTGCCAACGTCTAGCAACATCTGGAGGGATGTTGATTGACATCAACTCAATATGTTCACAAGTATATCCATCAAACATCTACAAAACATTTTATTGATTTGGCGGTGTATAGCTATTGAAAACGTAGAACAGCTATCAGGAACATGAATAGTATACTGAAGGCCACAGGCATCTGGGACCAAGTGTCGTGGACTGCGCAACACCACGAACACACCAAGTCATGTGCCTGTGGCCCTAGCAGTGGGTTTGCTTCCTAAGATTATTTGAGTGATGAATCGGTGGTTTGATTCAAGGAATGCTCCAAGTGGTGCAGTATCTGGCCTATAGAAAACATCAGCAAAACCTGTATTTTCACTGGAGAAAACCCATTCATTTGGGACATCTCTGGAGCAAGGTACCCTATTCCAGAGACCTCTGGAGATCTCTGGAGAAAATTAACAGTTTTTTGGACAGCTGCCAAGCTCCAGAGATCTCTGCAGACCTCCAGCGAAAATACAGGTTTTGCTGATGAAGCTGGTGAGTCCGAGGGTATCTTGCAAGAAAGAAAAGCGCACCTATTACCTATACCAACCTGCATTGTTACTCTTCTTTGTCACTACCACTCCCGAGTACTTGCCGAATACAGCTGAAAAGGTTCCGGCATCATAAGCATGTTGGTAGGTGGAAAAGGAGGGTAAAGGATGGCATGGCGTGGGTCATCATAGTGGACCGTCAATGCATTGGCATACAGTGACGGCCAGATCAAATCCACACCCCTGATTTGTAAACCGGTTATGTCACCAGTGCTTAAGTCTTCTATCCCCTAAAAACATGTTGTTTTTTTTGCACATTGTGGTATATAGGAATGGTGTATGCTTGGTAGGGTTCATTCTAACAGGAGCCCTGTAGAGAACCTATAGGCTTTTTTTTTTGTTCAGACATTGCTGACTTAAGCGCCGGTGATGTAATCCAAGGGTGTGGATTTGATCTGGCCGTCACTGTACGTGTCGAAGTTGCACCCCGGTCAAAATCCGGTGTGACTGGCAATCATGAGATACAAAGAGGTTGCCAGAAGAGTTGTTTCAGATCAATGGGGTTGTTCAGTAGAATAATCTGTGTTCATTGGGTGATTCCAAGGTCTTACACCTACATGAGGAGCTGTGGTCACTGCTGGTGATGTCAAGGATAGCAAGATGGTTGGGCACTCTCCGGAAGGTTCACGGAGTTACCAGAGACCATAAGATCTGTTTATGCGTTTTGAGGGTTGTAATAAGGTCGCCATGCACTCATACCAAAAATGGACAAATTTCTGCTGAGCAGAAATTTGAACAGAAATCAGATATATTGAGAAATATGTCAGCACCATAGATATATAAACAGAAATTTATTTATTCATTAGTATTGAAAGATTTGCTGGAACTTTCTCAATCAGTTCAATATCTGAGTCAGAAGAAAGGACAGCTGATTTGTTCTGTATCAAATCACTTGAAAATCAAGCTGAATTCAAAGATTCAGCATAACTTAAATATACCCTGAGATATCACATTTCTGCTGTTCCTTCTGAAGCAATGAAAAGACACATGATATCTGATATTTCTGTTCAGCAGAAAGGTGTCTGATGGGATTTCTGCTGAGCAGAAATATCAGACCTACCCTGCCAGGTGGCTCATAGTACAAAACTGATGTACCCCCAAATTGGGAAGGTGGGTGCTAAAATGCAGAAAAATCATTGTTGCTGAGAGAAATTGCAAGCAGCAATGCATGAAGTAGATTCTATATAATCTAAAGTACATGGTCTGGTGTAGAATGGTCCAGAGTGCCTATATCCCAGAAAGAACAACCAGAAAGCTCAAAAATAGAGTAATAACAATTACATTTACAAAACTTGTGGATGCTTGCTGAAGGAAGATTTGAGTGGGTTATGTCCTTTGAAGGCATGTAGACAGCATTGAAGATCATACAGTAATCCTAGTGATAATGGAAAGTGAGATTGGACCACTACATCAGCAAAACCTGTATCTACTCTAGAGTGCTCCAGTGCTTCAGAGCTCCCAGAGCATCCAGAGCAGCCAGAGCAAGGATAGTAGCTCCAGAGTGCTCTGGAGGACTACTGTACCGTTTTGAATTTAAGTTCAGTAACGCATAACGCGGGGTGCTGAACTGGTGTAATTTCCATCTTTGTAATGCATAACATTAGCCTCCGAACTAGATTTTTTGGCGCTTATAGGCGAAATTTGGCGGCCGGCTATGCCGGCCACTATAAATATGAACTCAGCTGAACTAAATTTGCAAATGTAATGCTGCCTGACAGTGGCTGAACTATGAACTGAATAGGTCCAAGGCGTAACGCGTAACATCTAGTGAACTTAAATTCAAAACTATACAGTATTGAGTTCTCTGGAGCACTCTGAAGACCATCCATCAGGCTACCACACCATTCAATACCAAGCCCCATTGAAGCCCGTTTAATCAAAAATTTCACATCATAACTTGATTGTTAATTTAAAAGCATCATATACAGTAGAATACCTCATAGAGAATGCGATTTTGACAGTACAAAATGCCAAATTCCCCTCAAATCTGTATGTCATATGGAATATCCACCACATGAAATACATTTTTGGACTCCCCAACCATATTCCATATGAGATATTCAACTGTATTGCTATTATACTACATACGCATACTTAAAGTCTGAGTCGATATTTCCCAATTCCCCCTTTGCCACTCCGAGCCAACCTCTGCCACCACAACCATTGGATATTTCTGAATATTAGTCAATTCAAGATGCTTAAGAGCTTACCGCTGGACAAAGAAGAGTTGAACAAAGTTATGACAGTGGAGGGAAGTAAGAGGAAAAAAGTACAAGTTCAACATTCAATCCAGGTTGAACGGCAATGCCTTTTATACAATGTCTTGACAGTTTACCACATGGGTTTGACAGTTCTGTTGGTTACATGATGTAAAAGGAAGGGACTGGCAACTGTTGCCAGCCCTTTCCTTTTATGTCACTCCACTGACATTCATTGACAACTCAGAGCAGCCGGAGCAGTCAGAGCTCTCCAGAGTGCTCCAGAGCATCATTTCAGTGCTCTGACTGCTCTGGCAACATACAGGTTTTGCTGATGTAGAAAATCAAGACTGCATGCATACCTGACACCCTGAGCTTTGCCTGCTCTTCAGCACAATATCACACTGCAAATAGCTTCTCCCTGGTATATCCTATCATTCTAAAGGTCACCCGGCTCTTTCCCTTGGTCCAAAGGGTCCTTATTTTTGCCAGTCGCAATGTCAAGCGCTCAGAGTTTTTTGGGGGTGTTGTCAGTGAAAAATGCCATAAAATGGTTTGGAATTTCTGTGATACCAGTATTAAGGGGTGGTCCAAGTCACATTAATGTAGTTTCCATGATGATTTTGAGGTTAGTTGTGGAGCTGCTCACTATCCAACGCAATAATGCAAGGGGCATTCGGCATCCGAATGGCAGACCCTATGTTATCTTTCCTAGTTAGGAAAGACCCTACGTGAGATTTTGATTGGCGCGCTTGGCACTACTACTTTACTCCCATGAATGAACATGTCGACACTCTTTTTGTTCACTCGGTTCAGGTGTCTGATGCTCTCCTCAGCCCTCGATACCTCTGATCCTTTAGCAATAGAGCCCCTGCCCTCTACAATGCAAAAGGCTTGACGCGATGGTCATCGAGCGCTCGGATCGGCATTGCGGCATTTTGAGGACACCTTGACAGGTCACGTTTATACCATTCTGTCTGCCGCTCTACTGCCGAATGCCCCTTGCAATAATGACGATTTTTCAGCGTTTTAGCGCCCACCTTCCCGATTTGGGGGTACATCAGTTTTGTACTATGAGCCGCCTGGCCGGGTAGGCACTCAATTATTTTTTTTTTGTATTCCGCAGACCAATCAAAAGCGCTGTAATGTTACGGAACGTAAAAAAAGGTCTCTGCAAATTCTTGCTTCCATTTTACCAAGCCCTTTACAATAGTTCTTTGTTACCGATGGGACTTCTTACACAAAGATTAGGGGCCTATAGCTTTTAGCGTAACCCCAAAGTAACCGTTACTTTGGGTTACTTTTGGTTACTTTTGGGTTACTTTTGGATCACTTTTGGGTTACGCTGGGGTGCCATTGAATATGTCAGGGTGACATATTTAAAGTAACCCTAGATTTCAATTGTTACAACAAACATAAAAACTGCATGCACTCTCATTATGTTACCCACATCTGGGCTCAGCATCTCAAGCCATGCTAGGGAATTTGCCTAAAGTAACTTAAGCTTTCAGTACTTATCCATCATATAGAAACTCCTCAAGATTGTCCATACACCAATACAAAAATACCAACTGCCATCCCATAGCAAAAAAGCAAGGCAATCAAGCTTTAGGTAGATACTATCAGCCAAAATCCATACTTTTAAATTAAGTATATCAAGATTCAAGTAGCTGGGTGCACCTTGCTGTACTGGTTATTGTTTTTTGATGCTAGACTTCAAGTCATCCTTAATATGACATGAACCAATGATCTACAAGGCCAGGCTTGAGACTTCATGCCCAGCCTTACCCAGTCTAACCTAACCTTCCAAATCCCAGCAATCTCCATATTATGAGCACTTGAGGTGATGCTGGATTTCACAAAAGTAACACTTGGGTGATGTTAAATTTCAAAAGGTTACTCTCGGGTGACAGTGAATTTAATGAAAATTATGCTGAATCAACTAAAAGTTACATTTGGGTGACTTTGAATTTAGTGAAGGTTACTTTTAGGTGACTTCATGTTCAGTAAAGGCTGCTTTTGATTTAGTGAAAGTTACTTTCAGGTGACTTTGAATTTAGTAAAGGTTACTTTTTGATTTATTGAAAGTTACTTTTGGGTGACTTTGAATTCAGTGCAGGTTACTTTTGATTTAGTGAAAGTTACTCTTGGGTGACTTTGAATTTGGTTAACATGGACATGGAGCTTGTTTAGGTATCAAAGCATGCTACCATGCATGAATCATGTATAGATTGATTATTCTGAGGTCCAGGAGGTTCATACTGCATATGAAAATTGAAATCAAACTTTCTCAAGCTTGAGCTCACCATGGATGTGGAACTTATTTGGGTATCACAGGATGTTGACATGGATTATGTATATCATGAGTGTTGTGAGGTCAAAGAGGTTCATACTGCATATGAAAATTGAAATTGCACTTTTTTGCTTGAGCTTGCTGTGACCATGAAGCTTATTTGGTTTTTTTTTTTGTTCGGAGACAAGTCTAGTGTTGAAAGACTCTATTAAATACCTGTTAATCAAGTAAGTACTATAAATAAAGTATGATTAACTCAATAAACTGGTGTGAAAAGTGAAGTACTAAGCTCATCCTCAGTTTGGACACAAGTTTAGTGTCAAAAAGCTGAGAGTGTCACAATGAAAATGTCCAACTATAAGTATGTTGTAATACAAGCTTGAGTGAATCTATTGCACTGACGGATCTATAGAATAACGGTATAAGTCCCAGCACCGGAAGATGGTTGCAAGCATCTTGTATTACTTATAGAATAACAGTATAAGTCTGATACAAGCAGCCAGTAAGTGAATTAATAAGTAAGTAAGGTATCGGGGCTCACCTCAGCGCTGGAAGATGGTTGTAAGCATCTGAGGTGTGCCGTTGGTATGCAGAAGTGAGTAGTTGTGGCTGAACATTGTTCGGAGACTCAGATTCCAATTCAGATTCGGATTGTTCATGAGATGAAGCAGAAGAGAGAGCTGGGGAGCTGAACCGTACACCCTTCTTAGGAGATGAAGTGCGAGTTTGTGTTTTATTAGGGGCTGCTACCAATATTTGGGATGGGATGGTTGGTTGAGGCTGCAGTGGATATTGATATGGATAGGGTGTTTGGTATGGCAGATTATAAGGGAACTGTGGAGGGTATGTATAGGGCATTGGGACTGGTGGATAACCATAAGGGATCCTTTCGGGTGGATTAAGGGGCTCCGAATTAGAAGCAGCTGGACGAATGAATTTTGAAGTTCTCGTTGAACGAGAGATTCGAAAATCATTTCCGGTACTATCAGGTGGTTTTACTGGAGGTAAATCAGAGGTGTTGAAGTACGAGTGAATCTTGCGAGTGAGAGCAATCTATAATTTACATTGACAGCTGTAATAATAAAGTATAGAAAGGCTTACAATGGGTTTAGTGACTGAGACCATAGTCAATAGACTTTGTATTATTGTAAGATTGCAGGTTAAGTGAGCTGGTCTCTGAAAAGAAGAATGGATGTTCGAAGCAAGGACAGATTCGGACTTTTCATGCCAGCAACTAATCGAAACTGCCGCGGAAGTAATTTTGTGTCTGTGCCACTTTCTGCGCAACTAGAAATTGTCAGACAAAGAGAAAATGCTCGCATGATTCTATTCAGTATATGAGCAAGCTACATTTTTGGACCATGAATGCCCATGAAAATTCAAGCATGGGGTACCGAATCTAGGCCAAAGATTCACGTACTCTCAATCTGACAGCAAAAGCATCAATTATACAGCCTTTTATTATTCTCTATACTCTTGCAATGAGAGGTTTTGATATAATTATAGCAATTTCAAGATTCCTTCATGTCTGTGCATGCACCTTTAGCGACCGGAATCATTTGAATAAACATTGAAGTACTTACTACGAGTCACTAGCACTGCAGCTGATAATTTGACTTTAAGTCATCAAATCAATGATTGACCTGGCTCCATATTAGTCTAACAGTGTGCGTAAAGGCCTTAAATGTACCTATGGATCTTTTTTATGCTGGATCCATTACAGATTCAAGCCTGAAATCATAATATGTGAGTTTAGTCAATTGAAATGCTTATAGCCTCACTGACTTATTCTTTGTGGAGTCTGAGCATGTGCAAGAACAGTCCTTCAGCAATTTAAATTGAAACAAACCCTGAAGTACCTATTTCCATATAACTGAACATTAAGAGGTTGTAGTACTCAGGGAAAGCTGTGGCTGCCTCCAATTCCTGATCAGCTACCTAAGTGCTTGATGGAACTTCTCATGGAAGGTCTAGGGTAAATCACTTGAATCTCATAGATCACACACTTACAGAACCTTTCACTGCTCAGAAATGGTTTTGTATGTGATCTGGAGAGATAGTGGTTGAAGTAAGAGCAAGGGTAAGTTTGGCAGTAATTGCACGCGAATGGACTCAATCATTTGAAGTGCTTAGCTTTTCAATATTATAATTTATTCAATATTTATACTTACACAAGGTTACACTAAATATGGCAATGTAATATTAGAGAAAATGAATGTTGAAGATACACTGGGTGTTGCTGGGGGTATATTGGGGTGACTTTGAGGTGACTTTGGGGTGACTTTGGGGTGACTTTGAGGTGACTTTGGGGTTACTTTGGAGTTACTTTGGGGTGACTTTAGGGTGACTTTAGGGTGACGCTGGGGGGGGTTACGCTGAAAGTGCTATGCCCAAAGATTAGCAGATTCGAGCCTCAAATTTAGGTTTACGTACTTTGACCATCGCAGATTTAGCAGCGCCCGCTTAACCGAGCTGATCATTTCTAAACCCAGTAATGAGCTTCCGCGAGCAACGCAGCGAGCAGTTTTATACAATTGACCAGACGCTGGAGATTACGAAGAGCTTGGTAAGTTGAAAATCTATCCATTTGTAAAGCCGGTACATCGTTACTCTCTGCACCTGTAGGTCTATCAGCTGTTAACCCAAATCTCCCGCCCGACTCTCCTTCGCTCCTCAGTAGCCTGTCCATCTCCCAGAGCAAACTTGTTCTCTATTGCACGCCCACTTGGTATAGCATCGTCTCAGAAAGTGCTCCATAAGACGCGTATCTACAGAGGAGCAGTTTTCGCGCAGTATAATCCATGAATGAGTCGTGGATACCTAGATTCATCTAATAAGCACACAACAAAAAAGTAATTAAGACGATACACATACCAAAAAGCTGTCCGAAGGTAAATCTCGCCGCAAACCTCCCTCAACACGGCCTCTCCATTGACTCCAACTCCCAGTAGTCATAGTAAGCCCGTTCAAACCAGTTTGGCGAATAAACCTCAACCTTTGATGCGGCAGCCCGAGTCTTCGAACCCTTAATCCCGAACCATCTATCTCGAACCATCTAGTCGGACGTCACCAACGCCCCTGGGCCCTGTTACATCGAGAGGTATTCCCATTAACACTTCCAACAGTTTAGATGCGGCATCGATTAGAGTGGGAAAGGAGCACATCGAGTACCTAATGCGCGGGCGGATTAGGTTAGTGAATTATAGAGGGTTTCAAGTAGGATCTCAACTGGTAATTGCCTGAGCCTAGTCTCTGGGGTTGGGGAATATCACTATCAGCTTGTATGGGGTGAGCAGCATAGATATCACTCCAGCGCACCTGCCAGGGCCAACATTTCGCGAGATATTGACAGTGTGAGACGATTCGATGCGGCGTGATATTACTGGCATATCTCTGTCTTAGAGTTGCTACCGAAGCAGGGTATACACGTCAAACCATTAGTCTAATATCAACACTGGTCCAAGCTAGAGTTTGTCCTCCATCTCTCGCCTGCGTAATAGAAATTCGTCGTGGAGCAGCCTAGTAGTCTCAAGGACGAGGTTCAGAAGAATTGACTGAATCTGAACTCGACCTCCGACCAGCTCCGTCGGTGGGACACTCCGAGTGATAGACGAAGGATCTATGGTACAGACGGTGCGTGATACGTCGTACTTCGGCTGGCGATGGAAGTAAAGAAACCACGGTGATCGATGACGTTCCCCAAGTTAAAGGCCCGATGTAGATGTTATTAAAGTCAAGCGAACACTGATACAAGACCAGGTCACCATCGGAGCTCGACTCGAAGGCACTTGGAACAGCCCAATTGGGGTCGCTGGTTAATGGATCCATACCTGCCGCCCTCGAGATAGAACAATAGTAGCGTCTCAGAAACGCATTACGGATTGGATTGAGTAGGGTTTTACAACAGTTGAGCTCTTGAGGCTGGATCCCGGTCTCCGTGATCGTTGCGAGTAGCACTGCGTCGACAACAAGACAAAGGAGGAGTGGGAGGTTGGGAAATATGACGGTATTTTTCATCGGAAAAAGAGGCCGGATCAGAGTGTAACCTACTTTATGTACTTAGTGGTTTGTGCGGCTACAACCTACTTAGAGATCATTAAATGTACTTCATATGCTTACTTTGTGTCAACTAGGAGTTGATGCTGTACTTAGAAATACATCTGTGTGTACTGCTAATACCGAGTTATATATTCATCTACTTCTGAGTACCGGTGAGTACCGGTGAATCTTATTAGATTTTTCAAAAGATTGACTGATACTCATTAATGTTCAGTGATGTCACAGGCGCTTATGGTACTTAGACAAGTGGCCACCCTATTGCAAGGTCCCACAAGGGAGCAGTCGGTGTTAGACTCGAGCCACTCAAGCCATTGTAGTATTGCTATTACTATTAGTAGTAGTAGTAGTAGTAGTAGTAGTAGTAGTAGTAGTAGTAGTGTGTGAACTTTGCCAAAATCTTGCTGCAACTTCGATCTTGCAGCAAGATTTTGGCAAAGTTCTCACGGCCTTCCCAAGACCTTTGGCTTCGCAAAGGAGCAATAGTGCCTTAGAAGAAATCAGAAGTACATTTTTAAGTAGTTAGAAGTACTCAGAAGTACTCAGAAGTACATTTTTAAGTAGTTAGAAGTACTCAGAAGTACTCAGAAGTACTCAGAAGTACTCAGAAGTACTCAGAAGTACTCAGAAGTACTCAGAAGTACTCAGAAGTACTCAGAAGTACTCAGAAGTACTCAGAAGTACTCAGAAGTACTCAGCAGTACACTTTTAAGTAGTTATAAGTACTTAGAAGTACTCAGAAGTACACTTGTAAGTAGTTAGAAGCAGGACTAACCACCAGTAAACTCAAGTAGTACTGAGAGATCTGTCAAAACTAATCACACAAAGTGAATACCAAGTACACAAGAGAAGTAATGATCATGCTTATGTACACACACAAAGTACAAAATATGTGCGAAAAGTACGTCCATCAAGCAGAAACAGCCAATTTTGACCAAGATGTACATTAAATGATGAAAAACGCTTTCATAGGGAAACGCCGCATTTGTGATTTGGACAGTGATCCTGTTCGAGTGTGTTACATGCGTCCTTCTCCCTCACATCCAACTTTTCACTGCTCGGGCAGCATTAAACAAATCCTTTGACGCAAGTATGCATATGAAGGTGAGCGGGGGATAGATAGACATCCCTGGTACCAGACATCGGAGGCAGGGCGCATCTAGTATCGGGACTCGGCAGGAGCTGAGTTGGACGAAGGAAAAGTGAGGGGGAAACCAAATCGCGAAGGAGTCAAACGCAGTGGACAATCCGCGTCCTGTTCAGCATTCACCATTCGCATTGAATGAACGACCGTGAGCAGGAGATAGTGTCTTTGGAACCATTAGGACCGTTTGGGTACAAGAGAGAGGGAGGCATGAGGATAGCGGAAAGGAAAGATGAGCTAAAGGCTAGAAGCCATCAACCTGCTGGTAAAAGTGGAAGAGCGTAGGAAATCAGGAAAGGGAAAGAACGAAAGAAGGAAGGGAGCAAGGGGACGTAAATACGGGCCCTACCAAACTAACTTGAAATTTCAAACTCCGCTAACTTGCGCTAACTTTTCAATTGAAAGTTAACTTGAAGGTAGCAAGTTAACTTAAGTTAACTTGGTCGACCAAGTTAACTTGCCTAACTTGTTCTAACTTGTTTTAACTTGCTTAACTTGCATGAAGTAAATACATTCCTAACACTCAATATCAGTTCAATAAGCATATAAGTATCACTAGCCACATTGTACAAGCCTTATCATCATTCTACCATGCAGTTTGTCATTGCCATTGCCATATTTGTACTAGTCCTGTTGTAGCCGCGGGGCAGGTACGGCGGTCCAGCCTTATTACATAAAGTTAAAGTACACTGCCACACGGTCATTGCGGTCCGTACGGCTTCGCGATCATCTGTCTTGTTCTCCTACATACTCATGCCTCCGACTATTGCCTTCACGTCAAGTGAGGGCATGAATATCATCGAATCTATTGTCAAAAAGCGTGTCACAAAGTTTCCTAATGGTCTACGTGAACTTCAGAAGATCTGCATCCCAAAAATCTTGAATCAAGAGGATGTTTTTGCCATCGACGCGACTGGTGGAGGAAAGTCGGCCCTCTTTGCCATTCCAATCCTTATACACCTCGAAATCAATCAGAATCCGACTCTATATCCAACATTCACCACACATATACGGGAGAAACCAGTTGGGATCGTTGTTACACCTACGAAAGGATTAGCAAATGATATTGTACGTGTGCTCAAATCTCATCTGTCATTCCCTTATTGATTGGTTGCCAGGTTGCGAAACTCATGTCAAACTTTGAAATCTTGGTGTTCGCGTATACACATGATAACATCTCTGCTGCTCGGCGCGCCAGTATCGATCTTGTGAAGGAAATTACATCCTGTAAATACCAACTGATATGCGTGGATCCAGAGCATCTACGAGAACGAGAGTGGTATCTCATTGCCAACTCGTCTAATTTCCGCCAGAACATCATCTTTGCTTGCGCCGAAGAGGGCCATGTGATAGATGAGTGGGGACTGGGATTTCGTCTGCTGTTTTGACTTATTGGCGACTTTGTTCGTGGCCGGCTACCATCGAGCATCTCTGTATTCTCCATGACAGCCACTATGCAGCCCGGCCCACCACTTCTTTCAGTCTGTTCCACTCTTGGGTTCGCAGGATCTCGCTTTCATCTCATCCGCCGCTCCAATGAATGTCCAAACACGAAAATCATTCTTCAGACGCTCACTTCTGCAATTGGAGGCAGTGAATTCCCGCAACTTCTTCCCCTCTTGAATCAACAACGCAAAACTATCATTCACGTTCGTACAATTGAACTTGGATACCAGGTCTTCCTCTATCTATTTCTAAACTCACCAGATACACCGAACCAACTACGGCGCTTTCGCATGTATGACTCCCTTGCATCGGAAAAGTATAATCAGAAAACCATTGAACTTTTAGAAAACGATCCTTACTGTCAAGCCGCTATTGCTACAAAGGCTTTCTCTCTTGGAATTCATGCGCAAACACTTGTTGACAGTGTATCTATTGGAACATCTGACACACAAGATGACTCAAAACAGAATGGTGGACACGCTGGGAGAGATGACAAGGTACTAGCTCGGCGTATAATCTTTGCTTAGTACCTCCAAAGAACTTGAGAAGGTTAAGAAGATTGCGGAAGGTGGGTATCTGTTAGCCTGTGGATTTTTTACTAATATATCCATCCAGCGGCGGAAGAAGTTTCAGTTGCTGCTGTCCGAAATGTGAAGATTCAGTCCACCAAGTCCCCAATAGATCCGGCAAAGGTCGTCTTCTTGGCCGAGTCCCTCTGCCACGTTGCTTGCGAAAATATCATTTACGCTAATCCTCCTCTCGAAACCTCACATCTTGACTGTATACAGGCTGAACGGCGTATTGCCTGTGGTTTGTGCTGTGTACGCTATCACATTCCTGATGATCCTCGCTTGTTTCCGCCATCTGTCGATGAATCTATACTACCTCCGTTCCACATTCAGCCGCCTGAAAAGAAGAAGCGGAAATGAAGGCGGGCTGATGATCTTACAGAGGAAGAGATTAATGAGGTGAAACAGGCTCTGGCTGGGTATGAAGAAGAGGTTTGGCTTGAAGAACGTCTACGTGGACCTCATTGCTATCGGCCACGGTACTCCTACTTGCCTAAAGCCCTCTCAGATCAACTTGCATTGGATCTGTTGAAGATCAAATCTATCGAATTACTTACAGCCATCTTGACTTCCCACTCCTGGCCCTTCATCATCTCACAAGGATTGTCGCTGTTTATCCTGCTCACCTCACTCCAGGTTGATATCAAGTCTCGTCGCCAAAAAATGAACACAAAAAAGACTAAATGAAAGGCAAGAGTCCCAACACCTGACTATCTTCCTGGAAGTGGTTCGGAGGATGAGGATATGGACAATCTCCTTGATCCTCCTGCTACATCTTCAGTTCCTTCTACTCATTCACGGAAGCGGCCTGCGTTAGCACCTGCTGGTAATCAACCGCGTGCAAAGCATCGACCACAGCAAAGCTATGCTGAGGCCGAGTCTCTTTATGCTCGTCCTACAGGCAAATCTTATCGAAGTGTACCTGCACCTGCTGTCAACGGCACAGAAAATGTACAGAAGGGTGCTCGGAGCTCCGCGTGGTTACAAAAAAAGTCCTCTTAAGTCACGAAATGTATGTGATATATGTATTTTAACTATTTGAATTGTGCTAATCTATTCTATGTCTGAATCAAGCCAATTCTCTTCATTCTCGCTGGATGCATCAGCATCCTCCTCATCGTCATCATCATTTCCCCCTTCATTGTTTTCCATATCTTCTGTATCATCCCACTTGTAAATAAGGCGTCCTGACACAGCATCAATGCTAGGCGTTATCTCTGGTCCAGGCTCCAAACATGTGAGCTGTTTTGCCTCATACAAATCAATGTCATCTTCTTCACCGTCATTTCCACCTTCATCACCTATGCTCTCCGACAAGTCTGTTTCCTTGACCTCACTATCCGACAACTCCTTGTTACCATTTTCCTTTTCCGACACCTCACCTTCTACAGATTCGCTTTCTTCATCTGATGAAGAGTCAATTTGTGGAGCTGTTGCCAATGTTACGGAGGGAGAAAGAAGACCAGAAAGGGTAGGAAGGAAAGAGGAATTGGGGCGCGGGGTTGAAGTAGGAGATGTGGAAGCAGGCAAGTGGGCTGGCTGGAATGGTACTGCAAGGTCAATTTGTATTGGTGATGGGGATCGTGAAGGGGATCGTGAAGGAGGGATTTGAGATGCAGCTGATGGGGATTGGGATTGCGGAGGTGTTTGTGTAGCCACTTGACGTATTGTATCAACATCCCAAAGCACTTCAACTTGTTTTGTGTGTTTATCAAGAAGATTTTTGAGTGCAGCCTCCGCAAGTCGACGAAAGCCATGGTCAAAAAGATGGACAGCAGCATGACCCATGGAACGAGCGACTCGGAACAGATGAAGTAACTCCTCACCATACATGGTGAGAAGTTGTTTATACTCATCTCGGAGATGGCGTGATATATGCAATTTGGTTCGCTTAAAGAGCTCAAGCGCTACTTCAAGCTCTTCCTTGAAGCATGGGAAGAATTCGATGTTGGGAGATATAACTTTTCGAAGAAAATCATCATCAAAGTTGCCACCTCTCTTCTTGATGATGTCCTCAAGCCATCGGTTGTAGTGCTCCTGAAGAAGGTCATTGGGGATCCATTTCCCAAGCTCACCGGTGACATTCACCAACCAGTTATTCCATATCGCATCCTTGAGATCCTTACTGCTCTCGTATTGAAACAAGCAGTACATCTCAATGAGGAGATTAACGTAGTTGTTGTTTCCGCCACCAGCAAAGATAAATATGAATATCTTGAAAAGATATGTCAAATAGGCTTAAACTCAAACATTGAGATTACTATATGCTTTACCTTCATGATTTCCCAGACGCGACCGATATCTCCCTCCGCTATGGCATACGCAGCCTCAATCCAAAATGAATACTCCGTCTTGAAAAGAATCGAGTTGGCAAGGACACGATCTCTGTCAAATCCCACCTTCTCTTCATGTGCAGTTGGTCTCTTCTCTTTGGATTTGCCGGATTTCGATGGATCAGCTATGGGTTCAGCAACAGATGTTATCGGAGCTGTATACGGATCTCCAGTCGGAAACCTGTACTCATCTGGAGCAGAGTCATTCGCCTTTTTTGACAAGGCCTGCTCATACACTTCAAACGACATGTAGCAATTGACAATTCGCTCAGACTTCTCCAGAAACCATGAAAATTCTGGAATCTGATCCTTCACTGCAAGATCTTCGAAGTGTGTTTGCAGTTTTGTCCAGTGATCGAGACCGAGCTCTAATCTGAAAGTTTTATTATAACCTATAAATCATTTAAACACAAATGAAGACTTACCGCCAGCAGTCAAGAACCTGAGCTTCCCAAAAGGTTATCATACTTCGTGAGAGGTTGTAATAGTTGCTACAATCCTTAAAGTTTGTTGGCCGCTTGAAGCCTGCGCAAGCTGCACTTCGAGACAGTGCCAATGGATCATCAGTGACTGCAGGGCCGTAGTGGTTCTCAGCAATAGTGTTCTGGGCTGTAGCCTGCTCATGCCATATGCCAATAGTCGGTAGAACATTGTGAAGGTTTTTGTAATCTGACTCTGGATCGTCCGGATCGTACAACATCGCTGTAAGTTTCTTAGCACGGTCAATTGCCAAAACAGATCCGCCATCGCCTCCAACCCAAGAGATAAGTGATGAAGCATACTCTGGCTTCACTCCGCTTTGTCCAAAGAAGTCATGAAGTGCTCTTTTCATGCCTTCCATTTCGATCTCGTGTTCACTATTAGTTCCCAGGGGAGCAACTCTAGTTTTTCGACCCTCGCGCATACAATGGATAGCGTAAGTTGTGCGGAGCAATTCAGAAGTTTTTGGCTCCATGAACTTGAGGGAAGGGATGAATGAAAAGAGGGCACGAAGGACATGCATCGATTGAACTCCTCGGATCTGTGTCCAATTGATGTTTTCAGCAAGTTGAGAGGTGGTAAGTTCGGCACGTTCATTCTTCAAGACACGCGTAAAATGGTCTGCAAAGTTGAAGGCATCGTCGACAACATCATCAAGTCCAATAGCGGTACAGGCGCATCCACAGATGAGTCGATTTTTGAGTGTAAGGCCGCCCTCCCAGACTCGCAGAAACTCCTGTATATTGTTGAGAACGAATCGATATGATACCTGCCCACACTCTTGTCCCTTTCCAACTTCAGCTCGTAGATCCCCAAGCGACGTATCAGCCATTGTTGCAAGAGCCCTCCGAGCCGTGGTCTCATGGACACTGTTGGCAAGATGGCTAGCTGCATGCTTCACATCCACATGAGAACTGCATGCAATGTGCCAGATCCCCATATGCATAGCTAGGTAACCATTCGCATATTGATTCCTGCACAGAATAAATGATGCAATGGCAGCAACTTGAACCTGAAGAAAGAAGGAAGGTTAAGAAAAGTAGACAAGAGATAATAAAGCATGTACAAGAGATGGATTTCTGCGCTTTCGAATGACAAGAATACCTTTTTTCTGAGTGGCTGCCATGCACTCAGTGAGATACCAAACCAGCGAAGCTCGCTTCTTGAATAGTTCAGCATGATCTGAGAGTCGGAAGGACATCATATCTTCTTTCGTGACCATCCTCACACCTTTAGCCCGCGTTTGCTCATTAGCAGAGGCTACCAACCAGGCTGGAATGGCAGGACTTGTTGCATCCGAATCTGCAGGATCATGCACGAGCTCTCCAATAGAGCGACACACCCAATTTCCTACCAACTGTGTAGCCCATGAAGAGATGGAGCACCAAGCATATTTGATTGATGAAGGTTGAATATTTGAGCTGAACGCAAGCTCTCGCTCATTAACCTGCTTCGATCTGTACGATGGGTAAGCGTATCGATGTCCGTACATTTGCTCAACAATCTCCACTGGTTTGACTTTGGTGTGACCCTGAAGGAAGGCCTTTGTCGTGTTGCGATGCCGTTCACTGAATGATTTCGTCGAGCGCTGGGGAATGGGCTGAATGTAAGTGTAAAAAAACTCGGCAACTGAAGAGTATCCGAGTTTATCCAGAAGAAATTCAATAGCACAGTCAATACGTTCCATTTCACTCATCTTCCGAGCTCGAAGACGAGGCTGCTGGTGAGGAAATTCAGGACGTGCATAATCCACCTGGGATTCTCGCTCAAACAGTTGTGAATCGAACGACCAGAGAGATGAGACTGGATTTCTAGGGGTGGGAACACCGAGTTCGGAGACCAGGGTGAAAGAATCGTCTGTCGGACTGATGTCCTGTGCAGATTCTAATGAGGATGGACGTATAGGTGTATCCGGCAGTGCATGATGCAGATTTGTCGACGGTGTAATCGGACTTGGGAGCATGATAGGCGGAAAAAGTGGTGTATTCGTTTGTGTTTGAGACATGAGAGTGTAGTTGGATGCATTGGCTGGAGTTGTAGGGATGTTTGGGATGACAAGAGGGAGATTTTTTGTAATGGCCGGACCTCGCTTTCGTGGCCGATTTCTGGGTTCACGGCTGGGTCCAGGAGCAGTATATGGGAGACTAAAGCCATTATTTTGGCTTCCCTGATCATTCCCATCCCTCAAACCTTCACTTTCTCTCAACTCGTCCGTAGAACTTCCTGAATTTGCCGTCGATGCTCGGAAAGGCGTTGCAAGCCAATTTCCAGAAGATACAGAGCTCGGCGTGTCGTTATTCTGCTCCATCAAGAGGAATTAGGAGTTGAAAAGGTATTTCGATTGAAAGAACGCGAAGAATACAGCGGATGCGCATCTCAGTGGATGTAAACAAGATGAAAACGTTGCCAGCAGAGACGCGTAGGTGCTCACATGTGATGTATCTTTACATAATAAACTAGGCGCGCTGTATTTCCCCCGTGGGAACTAGCAGACCCTATATACACACATTGTCCGCGATCGTCAGTGTATTACGGGTATGCCTAGGGGAGACTATATTTGTACATCATAAGCACATTATTAGCGCATTTATCAACATTATAATCTCCAATCCAAGTGAATAAGCAACCATACTCATGCTTAAAGGTCATTATAGCTTTGGGAACCCAAAAACCAGCTGAATGTTGTCATATATTCATGAGTAATATTAATGACTCCGGGGATATATACCCACATATTCACTGTCTAAAATGATGTATAACATCCATATATGTCCGATAAGACCATCCCAAGGCCAAAGAAGTCTCCTATGCACCGATAATGTGTATTTAAAACGATATATTTACATTTTTATTTCGGCAAGTTTCGGCCAAGTTACGCAAGTTAGCGGAGTTTGAAATTTTTGATCATACAAGTTAGAGTTTTCGAGCGCCCGTTGGGTATCTTAAAGACGATTTCTAGTGCCAACTCGGTCATTCTAGCAATGCTCAAGTGGCTTTATAATCTTCTCCCTTGGCAAAAGCCTCAAGAACCATCTTCGAATCAACACTATCAACAAGCGCAAACTAGTACCACAGCGGGTGCCACTCAGCTCGCAGGTCCCATTGCAACTCATTTCGTGCCAGTAGGCCTTGGTCAAAGTCCAACTACAGAAACGGCATGCTTTTCAACTCCTGCTGGAAGTTTTCACAATGCTCCTTATCCTGCAGGTGCGAGTTTTTCTGTCCCTGCCATTCAAGTTGCTATAACATTTATTTAACCACCGTAGGCATGTATCCTCACTCAGGCATTAGCCAGACAGCAAATAATATGCCATGGCCTGGGTATTTTACTGTACCTTGTAAGAAACAACTTGAATCCCAAGTAAAGTCTCTGACCATATAACTAGTCCAACCGCCGATCCCTGTTTATCAGCCGGCTCCGATTCCTCCATTTACTTATCCTGGTATTCCTTACTTTGTGAGTGGAGCCCATGGGGTCACAAATGGAGCAGCTGGGTGGATCCCACAAACTCATCCTCAGCTCAATATTCCTACCAATCCTTCTCCAAAACCATTGAATCCAAGTGAGGTAGCCATTCCAGACTCATCAGAAGGTAAATTCCGATCTCAGGAAAATAATGTCTAAACTTTGAATGACTGAGAATGTTTCATTAGACTCAATGGATAATTCCCAGGAGAATGAAGACCAATATTGGCCAAATGGCAACCAGTATCGTGAGCAGCTAGCCTCAGATCCACAAGCAGATGTAGCCTTCAAGCAAAGTAA